>OX393549.1:11196118-11201118 GCA_947650365.1 Chamaelirium japonicum | reverse complement strand
AGAGAGAGAGAGAGCACCTGTGGGGCGAGCAGAGGCCGGGCTAGGGCACACAACGGGTAAATTATGCTTTGCCCCCCTGAAGCTTAGCTCAAAAACACTTAATCCCTTACCTCTCAAAAAAAAAAACACTTAATCCCCCTGTAGTTAAAAAACTACATTTTGCACCTCTTCAATTCAATTTTGATTAGATAAAAATTACCAAATGAAGAAAATAAGTAGTTGACAACAGGGGTAATGGGCTAACAATTCAAACTTTACGGAGTGATTTGGAACAAAAAAAACTACAGACGACAGCTTCCATCGCCATAGGCAACAACTTCCATCATCGCCCACCGCTGTCCGTTGCACCCATACATGACCAGTGCATCACACACTCTATAATATTTATGACTTTTTCTCTCTAAAATATTTTCGTTACAATATTTTCTCTACAACACTAACTTTGTATGACATTTTGGATCAACATAAAAAAAAGAATAAAAAACAAAGTCATTGAGTTATAATGCAAAGAATTTGTGTTTCCTTGGACGACCGCCTTCGACGACAACACATGTCAACACCTCCTTTTTTTGGGCTTTTTTCGAGCGGCGGGCGGCGGGATTGGCAGCATTCCAATTGTCATTCCTCCATCAGCATCGACCTGAAACCAAAGAGAGACAGTGAAAAAAACAAAAAAGAATGAAAAAAAAATAAAATCAGCATTCGTAAAACAGAGAAACAGATGGTTGTCCATTGAATTCTGAAGATTATAAATTCGAGGGCGGCAACAATATTTTAAGGGTTGTGACATAAATTTATTAAGAGACTATAAGTAATAATTTTGAAGACTAAAACCAGGTTTATACTTGTCTATAAAGAATATGTGAATAGGATTTGCATTAGAACTTCTAAAATGCTAGGATTTAGATGTAAATGAGATGACCTAATCGAGATGGTTGTCCATTGAATTCCTTCAAAAGTTACATCTGAAGATCATATAAATAACACATGCCATTAAAACTTCTAGAAGTGGAGAAGCACGATTATCAATATCTGTTTAATTTACTTGAGTAACCGTTTTCACCAAAAAATAAAAAACTGAGGGCATGGGGGAATCATAGATCATTAAAAAAAATTAAAAAGACTTTCTGATCTACTTGTTCCTCCAATGGAGAGTGGGGTGAGGCTGACTGAAATGGAGAAGTACCGAAGGAGGAGGAGAGATCTTACCCATTGGCCTGGGGATGTCGGAAGGACATTGAGAAAGTCATTCAAAGGTCGGCAGTGGCTTGGGGCATTCTCTTTCATTGTCGTTATCATCATCACAAATGTAAAATGCTATTTGAGCATACAAAGGGGCATACTCACAGACATGCTGCGATGGTGTAGGGGCATGGCTCGTGTACAGTGCATCGGCATTCTACCTACCCAAGCCAATTACCCTACACCACCGCAGCCTGTCTCTTAGTATGTTCAAATAACAGTGCTCATCATCAAAAAAGCTTTACTTTCTTTGCTCAATCCAACACCAATCAAATATCAATCACGAACCATAACCAAAATTATAAACTTGAAAAACTAAAAAAAAGACAATGATACATCATGCACACATTAATAATACATAGCAAAGAACTGATATTGAATTTAGCTAATCTCTATTCATATACTAAGCAATGATCAGAAACCAATGTAACAAAAGAATTACAAATTACGAAGACCAATATAAGTAAAGTAACTATTTACAAAAGATAAGAAACCATTTTTGGGGCTCTTAACAATGTTGTCGTTATCAAATTCTATTCCACATGTTAATCAATTCGATAGGTTTCTATATTTTCATCCTTCGTCATCAGCTCCACCTAAAAAATCCAATACCATGTAATTAACTTATGGTATGTCGTGCATATCAACATATTCTATCCCATGAAATTGAAGGACTTGAGCAGATGGGATAACTAAACATGAGGTATTGATGTTATCAAATTCCTTCAAACACTCAAATCTTACCTGATGCTTTTGAATTCAAAGCAACATAATAAAATTCCAATATTTTCTAAATTAATATCTATAGATCTCAAATCTAGAGGTTCACATGGAGGGCGGCCTGAAAAAAATAGCTACGAAACAAAAAAAAAAGTGAAATACAAAAAAAAACCCAGAGATTGTGGGTGGGCCCCCATAATGTTGGCCTCTCTAGATTGTAATGCAGTATTTACCTCGTAATTGTTCACTTGTATTGACCTTCGCGTCCTCCCCATTTCTCCATGATCACTAAAAAATGAACGCTAAAAAAATCAAAGCTCGAAGATGAGGAAGAGGGTTGTCGCTTGATACCCCTTCTCTCTCTCTGTCTCCCCCAAACCCCCGGCAGCTTAATGCTTGTTGCCGTGGTCAGGTGTTGGTGCGGGCGACGATTGAGAGAGTAGAAGGCAGAGGGAGATAGATATGAGGCGAAGCGGCCTCCTTGAGCTGCCGGAGTTGCTACGGTTCGCAATCAGGGCCGGACGGGGATCTGTAAAAATAAAGAGGCACACCATCATTGTGGATCATATAAAAATTGAGCTGGAGAGAAACTACAAATAGATAATTGAATTAAAACACAAAATGACCCACCCTAGAAATTCAGTGCTGAAAAGAAAGGAGATGATGCATTTTGAAAATCTTGCATAGGTTGTAGTCAATGGTTAATGGATTTAGATTCTTGATTAATAAAAATTCATGGCTAGATGATGCATTTTGAGATGATCTAATCTTTAATGTTCTATCATAAAAGAAGAAAATTTGCTTGGTCTTAGATGGATTTTGTACTGCTGCCTCTTTTGCATATTGTCCACAAAATCACTAATTCAATGCCTAGAAATGGAAAATTAGTACTCAAAAAGAAAATTTAGCATATTTCAAATAACCAAAACTTATTGCAAGTATAAGTAAACCCTGATCACTGTTTTAACTTCTAGAATTTGGGAATTACTATCTATAAACCCCTACGGAATTGCTATCAGAACCATTCACCTGTGGATCCATCCCTACAATTGTTTAGCCGCTGCTTAAAAATAGTTTTTCTTTATGTGCCCATTACTTAAGTCCCGCTACTAAAATCAGAGAAACAAATAAATAGAACAGGTGTATTGTAAGGGTGGAAGCACACCGACATGTACATAAACAATGTGTAAACAATAGCTTTTACATACAAATACAATTGCATTCTTGAAAATGAATGTGCGGACACAATATGCAGACACCCGACGAACAACCAATTAAACATAATAATATTTTGACTTTATCCCCCCAACTAATTGTGGTAATTAAATAGTTTTCTCTTTGGTATTAATTTATGAGTCTTATCCCTTGTTGACCGACAATCCACATAAAGGGGGTAAGACTCAAAAAATAAGACCAAATATCAATTGGATATGTTGGCTATATGAATTCAATTGGATCTAAAAATTGAAGCGAAAAAACAAACACCGAATGACAATTGTACTTACACTTGTGATCCATCTTCATTAACTTGAAAGCCCAAAAATTCGAGAACCATCGAGTCAAGATCCTCCCAAACCACACCTACAAATTCATGTACAAATTCAATTCTGTGAAAAAAAAATAAAAAACTTATAGCCCACGGGGCCTTCAGATCCATGTATAGAGAAGTACTCCACAATCTTAATAGTTTGATACCTTTCGGGTTTCAATAGATCTAAGAACAGCCTCCCTCTCCATGCCTTTCAGATCCGGTGAAAATATATCATTTCCCCCAACTTCCTTTGCCTTGCCCTCTCTTCCTCTCACCCGAGGAGGACCCCGCATGTCACCGCCTCTTTCTTCTCCTCCGATGGCTAAAGGCAGCAAGACGGAACGGGGACCATTGGAGGGTGGCAGTCGGCTCAGGGGTTCCACGGTCAGCGAGGCAAGGGCGACTGAGGTGCCATGGTAAGGACGCTCAGGTGGGAAGCCCAAATCAAAAACCTAAACTCAAAATAAAAAACAGGGGACAAAGGGAGAGAGAGGGCGTGCAGGAACTCTGTGTGATGGATCGCAGCCTTACAGGAAAAAAAAAAAACAGAGCTCATAGGCCTGAAACCACAGATCAAAAGAACCGTGGGTGGGGGGGGGGGGAGAGAGAGAGAGAGAGAGTACCTGAGACTGTCACACCTCCGGACACCGATCAGACCATTGCGAGAACCTCGAGGTCTATCGTGACACCTCTGGCCAGAAAGAGGGGGGCGATCGGGAGCGGCTCCGTGAGCGCCGGTTGCAGGCGGCGATCGTGTCCATCAGGGCGGCAACCTATGGCTCCGGGAGCATCGGATCTCGTGCGATGGATCGCAGCCTCACAAAAAAAAAAAACCCAGAGATCACAGGCCTTGAAACCATAGATCAAAAGAACCATGGGGAGAGAGAGAGAGAGAGAGAGAGAGAGAGAGAGGACCTGACGCAGATCTCGTGTGAGGACATCGAGGTCTGCCGTGACACCTCCGGCCAGGAACAGCGGGGCAATCGGGAGCGGCTCCTTGAGCGCCAGTTGTAGGTGGATCCATCAGGGCTACGATCTACGGATCTGGGAGCACCGGATCAGGAGGACGGGTGAGATATTAGGGAAAGAAAGAGAGAGAGAGAGGTGCGATCGCTGGGAGAGGTCTTGAGTGGGGGATAACAGAGGGGACGACTGAGATTAGGGTTGAGAGATGGGAAGAGAGAAGAGAGAGAGAGAGAGAGAGAGAGAGAGAGAGAGAGAGAGAGAGAGAGAGAGAGAGAAAGAGAGAGAGGCGATCGTTAGGAGAGGGCTCGAGTGAGGGATAACAGAGGAGAGGCTCGGGGCTCAATGGCTCGGGGCTCGACGGTATTTCCTCGCTGTGTGACCTATGCGCCACAACTGTCACTGAATCAAAGGTTCTAAGTGATTTAAGAGGAATAGAGATTTGGATCGGACGGATCTGGAGGGGACTTGATCGAACTGAATTTGGATCGGACGGATAAAAGGCTGATTTAAGAGGAATGGGATGAATTAAGATGATTTAAGA
>OX393549.1:10961118-11193618 GCA_947650365.1 Chamaelirium japonicum | reverse complement strand
AAAATTTCAGCCCGATCCAAGACCTGGAGGCTGTACAAATGTGTTGAGCAAAATGGTGAAAAAAATGAATGACCGATAAAAGATCAACACATTTGGACGGCCTACAAGTCTTGGATCGGGCTGAATTTTTTTTGTGTGTCCAATCCAAGGGTGGGTGATCAATCCCTAAAAAAAATTCCAAAAATACCTCCGAAGGGGGTGGCCGCACGTTAGCCGGCCGCAATGTATCACTATTTTTATATATATATATATATATATATATATATATATATATATATATATATATATATATATATATATATATATATATATATATATATATATCGGGGATGCTTAGGTGCGGTCTGTGGTCCGCGGGCCGCAGCCGTGCGATGCACGCCTCCGAGCATCCGATGCATGCGGTAGGTGCATCGGATATATATATATATATATATATATATATATATATATATATATATATATATATATATATATATATATATATATGGGATGCTTTGGTGCGGTCTGCGGTCCGCGGGCCGCAGCCGTGCGATGCACCACTTTGAGCATCCGATGCACGCGTCAGGTGCATCGGACGGGTGCGGACCGCATACCGCAGCTAAGCATTCCCCTATATATATAGTGCATGCCCGTGCCTGTCGGCACTGCAGCGGGCCGTCTTCGGCGGCAACACACGTGTTGGCACAGCAGCCGGACGCCTTCGGCGCCAAGACACCCACCTGGCATCACCACCTCCACCCACACCGTCATATTCAGTGGCGCCCACATTCGGCGAGGGCCCCCACATTGAGCTGTTGCGCACATATTTGATTGTGGCACCCACACTATCGATGAAGGAGCTGCAAACATCATGGCCACGTGGGCATCACATAGTCAGCCACATGTGATTGTCGCACGGGCCACGCTCCACCAACATCAATTTAGGTGTGACTTCGAGCTGGACAAAACCAAGAGACCAACATTCTTTTCACCACAAAGAAACTATTTCCGAATGCATGCATTCTTTTTCTATATCTTTCATTCTCTCTCTCGGAATCCTGCTGGTGCCCGACTCCCCCATCGTGATGTTTGATCGCGAGCCCTCCCATCCGGAACCCAATTCTAGCCATTACTTGCATCAGCCCGTGCTTGTCTACAATGTAGCGGGCCGCCTTTGGCGGCAATACACCCTCCGATTGGCACGAAGCCCCCCCTCCACCCCTGAACCAAAATCTTCTACCCCATTTCTCTGCCCTATCGTCTGCCCACCAAGTCACAGCCTTCTGTTGCACCATACCCGACCCATGCATCGCACTCAGCCTGAACCGACAAGCAAATAAATGGATGTGATTGGCCTCCCGACATATGCTATAGGTTGTACCTAATCATATATGGTCATCCCTTTGCCTACCGAATGGGATGAGTGTGACGCACCGGTCAGGCCTAGGTGCAACGGACGACTATGACTTCGGGGGCAAACGATGGGGCAGAGAAATGTAGCAGAAGATTTGGTTTCCAACATCGACTACGCCGTCCATTCTTTTAGCCGTCCATGAACCCATTACAATAGCCATCTCTAGATCCCGATCTTTTCTCCTCTTACACCCAGCCGCTCGATCCAATCCCCATGCAGCACCCGAAACCCCATGCACACATGCATAATTGCAGCCATCCATATCTCTTTCTCTCGCTAAATCTCATCCCCCCACCGAACTTCTCTCTTAATCTCTTTCCATCTTTTCTCTTTCCTATTCCAATTAATCCCATGCAACCATCACAGCCATCGTTGCCTGATCCGACAATCCAAGGATGCATGCGCGCACACTCCAACCCCAACCATGCACACACCCGGCCAACTCCCTCTCTCTAAAATAAATCACTTTTATTATCCCATTTAAAAGCTCATCACACTAAACCCATTAAAGCCATGCAAAGCCATCCCATTTAAAATCTCTCTAATATCTTTCCATATCTCTCCATCCCAACAATTATTTCCATGCAAACCCATCACCTCTCATGGAGAATTCTCATTCATTGTGGTCCCCCTCTTAATATCTATCTATTTAAACCAAATCAATTAAATACCCAATAGCTGATCACCCCATTCATGCAGATCGGGGAAGAAGAGAGGGAACGACTGTGATCGCGAGAGAGTTTTGTCTAGTCAGCATTTGGTTCCTTTTTGTCTAGTCAGCACAAAATTTGATGGGTCATCCGATCCTGGCCCATATATATATATATATATATATATATATATATATATATATATATATATATATATATATATATATATATATATATATATATATATATATGGGCCAGGATCGGATGACCCATCAAATTTTGACCCAACAAATAACCCAGCATCTTTTGATGCACCTAGAGGTTTTAGAATAGGCTGATTTTTTGTAGGCATGTTGTCTATGGTATGTTGATCATCCTCACAAAAAATCAGCCTAGTCTAAAACCTCTAAGTGCATCAAATGCGCTCTTCAAATCAACGGTTAAAATTGACAATCGAAAACTGTTGATATATATAGGGGAGGGATACTCTTACTCATGGCCTCTTACTCATATAGTTACCTGTAATCCGGGTCGTCCATTAGATACCGACGTACGGTTCGGATTAGATGGGAGTTGAAGCAATGATGTCCGCATTAACTGTGGGCTTTTAATACGGGCTTTTAATACATGCTTTTAATACGGGCATTTAATGCGGACACCATTGCTCTAACTCCCCATCTAATCTGAACCGTACATTGGGATCTAATGGACGGCCTGGATCATAGGTAACTATATGAGTAAGAGGCCATATATATATATATATATATATATATATATATATATATATATATATATATATATATATATATATATATATATATATATATATATATATATATATATATATATATATATATATATATATATATATATATATATATATATATGGGTCGGCTGACCAATCAAATTTTGACCCATATTTGACCTAGCAACCTAATCAGCACCTAGAAGTTTTAGAATTTGATGAAAATTGGTGAGGATGATCATCTTAACCTAGACAACACCCTCACCAAATTTCATCAAATTCCAAAACTTCTAGGATGGTCAAACAATGCCTGAGGTGCAGCAATGACGCTGCACCTCAAGTCCAGCATCCCTTTTCCCTATATATATATATATATATATATATATATATATATATATATATATATATATATATATATATATATATATATATATATATATATATATATATATATATATATATATATATATATATATATATATATATATATATATATATATATATAGGGAAAGGGTAGCCTACTCCATGGAGTAGGAAACTTACCTACTCCATGGGTTATATAGACGCCACATGGCACTTTTTAATCAATTTTTTTATTCATGTATGGTCAATCTAATATGGATAGATTAGGATTATAAAAAAAAATCCGAAGAAAAAAACTTAAACCAACTCGATCAAGTTGAAACAAATTTAACGGTAAATTGTGTATCGTAAAAACATATTTTTTGTGAATGCTAAAAATGCCACTTGGCATATGTTTTTCTCAAAAAAAATTTCTTAATAATTGTTGGGTGGGGTGAACCTAACTTGACCAAGTCTTACCTTCCATCAAAAAGTGCAACACGACATCCATTTAACCTATGGAGTAGGTAAGTTTCCTACTCCATGGAGTAGGCTACCCTTTCCCATATATATATATATATATATATATATATATATATATATATATATATATATATATATATATATATATATATATATATAACGAGAGAAAGAGTAGTGATACATTGCGGCCAGTAACGTGCGGGCTTAACATGCGGTCGTCACCTTCAGGGGTATTTTTGGAAAAAAGAAAATTGGTGGTTGATCACCTATCCTTGGATAGTACACACAAAAAATTTCAGCTCGATCCAAGACCTATAAGCCGTTCAAATGTGATCGACTTTTATCGATCGTTCATTTTTACCGTCATTTTGATCAACACATTTGGACGGCCTACAGGTCTTGGATCGAGCTGAAATTTTTTGTGTGTGCTATCTAAGGGTAGGTGATCAATCACAAAAAAAAAATAAATAAATAAAAAAAACCATGGAAGGGGTGCCGCCGCACGTTAAGACCGCAATATATCACTACTCTCTCTTTCTCTCTCTCTCTCTCTCTCTATATATATATATATATATATATATATATATATATATATATATATATATATATATATATATATATATATATATATATATATATATATATATATATATATATATATATATATATATATATATATATATATATATGGGTCAGGTTCAATGGACACTGTTTTTGCACTCAAATTTTTACACCAATTTTCAAACCATTAGATAGAAGTTTCAGAATTTCTTGATTTTTTGTGAGCATAATCATCTTGTCTTAGATAACATATCTACAAAAAATCAGTATATTCTAAAGCCTCTAGAATTATTAAATGTGCTCTTCAAATTAACGATTAAAATGGACGGTCGATAAAGCCTTTTAGTTTTGATGTATATATATATATATAATATTTCACTAGGAATGGATAAAGAGAGTCGTTCAATACAAATATAAGTGACGGTTAGAAAATCAAAGGACAAGATCTCTCTCTGCATTTGCAAGAGGTCTCTGCCTGTTGGGTAGTTATGCACAACACATGCCCTAATAATAGCCCTAACTCTCTGGCCAAACTGGTGAATCGTCCCATTCAAATACCCACCAGACAAATGGATGTTGTGATCGTATGCCACGTCAATCACGACCTCACTCGATCTTCCGATCTACTCCAGTGAATCGCATTCAACCACGACCACCAAACAAATGGACGCTCCTGACCACTCGGATTACACCTCTCTATTCCTCTCTCTCTCTCTCTCTCCCCAAGAGCTTCCCACCTGATCTCCACATCCCCCCCCTCTCTCTCTACTGGTCCGCCCCTTTCTCTCTCTCTCTCTCTCTTTATATATATATATATATATATATATATATATATATATATATATATATATATATATATATATAATATTTCACTAGGAATGGATAAAGAGAGTCGTTCGATACAAACATAAGTGACGGTTAGAAAATCAAAGGACAAGATCTCTCTCTGCATTTGCAAGAGGTCTCTGCCTGTTGGGTAGTTATGCACAACACACGCCCTAATAATAGCTGTAACTCTCTGCCCAAACCGGTGAATCATCCCATTCAAATACCCACCAGACAAATGGATGTTGTGATTGTAACTCTCTGCCCAAACCGGTGAATCGTCCCATTCAAATACCCACCAGACAAATGGATGTTGTCATTGTATGCCACGTCAATCACGACCTCACCCGATCTTTCGATCTACTCCAGTGAATCGCATTCAACCATGACCACCAAACAAATGGATGCTCCTGACCACTCGGATTACACCTCTCTGTTCCTCTCTCTCTCTCCCCAAGAGCTTCCTACCCGATCTCCACATCCCCCTCTCTCTCTCTACCGGCCCGTCCCTCTCTCTCTCTCTCTCTTTCTCTCTCTCTCTACCGCCATATCCGTGGAGCTTCCCACCCAATCTCCACATCCCTCTCCCTTTCTACCAGCCCGTCTCTCTCTCTCTCTCCTCTCTCTCTCTCTCTTCCCACGATCCCTCTTACCCGATCTCCCATCTCCACGATCCCTCTCTTTTACGCATACTGTTCACCATATTCTCTCAATCTCTCTCCACGATCCCCGATCTACATGTCCCTCTCTCTCTCTCTCAATCTCTACACTATTCCTCTATTTCTCTCTCAATCTCTCTCCACGACCCGATCTATACGCATCGCACGCTCTGTTTCTCTCTCCCACTCCAAGAGATTCACCTGATCCCCCGATCTACACGTCTCTCTCTCTCTCTATATATATATATATATATATATATCTCAATCTTTCTCCACAATCCGGAGAAGAGAAGGGGGGAGACCGAAGGAGAGGAAGGCCCCTGCAACTGTCTCCTGCAGCCAGCCAGCAGATCTCCTACTTACCCTTTCCTCCCCCTCCTCTCTCGATCCCGATCCAAAGTCCGCCGGTGCCGAGCCTACGCGAGGAGCTGGGCTTCAAGGAGCTGGAGGGGATAGTCTCCTAAGGCATCTTCAGGGACCGCGGAATGTACGACCGGGTCTTTGGTGATGCCGACCGGCCCCGCCGCTTCCTCTGGTGGCACGTCCAGGTGATGGAGAGCGGTATCCGCCTCCTCAAACTCCGCCCCGACGTCAACTCCATCATCCAGGTCACCGACCGCAAGGACATGCCCAAGCGCGAGCTCCGCGTGGCCTCCAACCATATCCACCCGGAAATGGTGACCCGAAAGATCATCAATGATCTCTGCAAAACCATGAAACCCATTAATGAGTTCTTTTGTTTAGATCCGTGCAAATCCATGAACTGGGTTTTCGATCCTTTTATTGTCCTGATTTTTTATTTTTTTTGGATCAAAGCTGATAATCTTGGATGTGGCCATCATTCCCCTGAGAAATGGTTGGATTTGTTCGAGGAACAGCCGGTTACTCTGCATCCCTCCTGCTCTCCCCTCTGATTTCCCCATTTGGGTGTCTGCAGAGTGAGGGGATTTGATGAATTTTTATTTGTTTGATTTCAAAAAATTATTAAGGGCTTTGCCCAATTTATATAGACTTTATTTTTGTATCAGATTGTTCTCTTTACATCTCTCATGTTGTGCTGATGTTGAGTCAAAAATTGTAATACTTTTTAAGAGTACTGATTCTTTTATGCATACTATTCACCATATTCTTTTTTCCTAATGCTTCAAAGGGTTATAGCGAGCATATCTTAATTGAATCCAATGTCATATGTATTTGGTGTGAAACAATCAGAACTTTATCCTACTACTTTAGGACAAACTGCCATGGACAATGGTGAATACAAGATCTGAATTTTCTTTTTTTTTATGAACTGAAGATCTGAATGTTATATATTGAGCTAATTGTTCTATTTGATATTTGATGAACAATTTCATGTTTCTCTCTCGGGCCATGGACAACTAATAGAGGAAGAAAATCTGATCACTTCATCCTTTCCAATGGCCATTGTTGTTGGAGGGCTGCTCCCAAGCTTGCAGGTTCTTCACTTTTTCCTTCCTTGCTCGCCGGACACCACATCTTCCCCAAGCTTTCCCATCCTTCAATTGGTGGCATTTGGATCTGGATCAGCCATTGTATCGGGTATCCCGTCCAGCATGGAGGACCTCCGCTTGCTGGACTTGAGCTCGGGCTATGCAGCATGATCAAATTGGATGTTTAGACATATGGTGGTGCACAACGATTGGGTTTTCAAAAGGCAACTGTCGTCCCCTCTTTTCAACCTCTCTCTCTCTCTCTCTCTCTCTCTCTCTCTCTCTCTCTCTCTCTCTCTCTCCGATTGCATGGGTGTTTTGATCTCTGGTTTCGACTTTCGATTGCATAGGTGGTTTTGATCTTTGGTTTCGATGGGTGGTCCAGAGGGGAGATCTCTGGTTTCGATTGCATAGGGGATTTTGATCCCGATACAATCAGTATCCAGAGGTGCAATAGTCTCTAAAGTGTCGCCACTGATGATAATTTGCAGCAATGTTCCCAATTTTTGAAGTGTCAATTTTATGGTAACCCAGCTATATTGTGATCCTCACAATGTCTCCGATTGTATCCCAATTTATTGGTTTAATCATCAATAATATTGGATTTTTTGATAGGCTGGAATCACCTGCTCGACGAAGGACCCGAAAATTCTATCCCTACTTCTAATGTTTAGTATCACAGAATGAATGTTCAGTGTCACAGAACACGGGTCTCCGTCGTTTGGCATCAATTTTGCGGCAGTTGTCCCGGATTTTCTGAAGTTATCCTGAAGTCACTTGCATTGCCGGACTTGGTCTTATGACGCATCGACGATATTCATGGATATATGTATATACTTGTATTGAGTGTGTATAATGAGTTATATCATTGGATTATACACATTTTCCTCCTCTTTTTGTAAATACAAGAACAACTTTTTGGTCAATCTTCCGCTGCATTGGTGGTATTCATAGAAAGCAGCGATTTGGAGCTCCACATCAGACCTCCTAGGCCTCATAGTCTTGCTCAATTGCTGTCTCTGGGCGATACGGGAGCCATTGAAGTCATTTGAATCTGTGTGTTGTTCTATGTTTCAACCTGTTAGACATGTTTAGGAAAAAAATGGGTAAATGAGAAAGGTGATGTTGTTTTGAATCAAAGAGCCCAATTGCAGGCCTTTTGTGATCCGAATTTTGTAGCATCAGTCAATTTCCATCTATTTCATATTTTGAAGGTGAAACAGTGAGTGTTGGGTGATGAAATCAATATTCCCTACAAGTAGATTATAGAGAAAATAGGGACACCAAAAACTCGGACTCAACTCGGAAGCTAGGCGAGTCGAGTAAACTTGGTCGGACTCGATCGAGTTTTATGTTGTTGAGTTCATTTTTGGGCATGATTTCCTTTGTGGAGTTTTTTTTTTTTTACCGAATGTATGATTTATAGTTTTGGGTAATTGAATGTGGGCATCCCTGTCGAATGTGGGCATCGCAAAATAATTTTTTTTGTCCCCGTCGACTTTCGGTGACCCTGTTAAAAGTTGAAACACCATATAATAATACAAGCATCAAAAACGGCCGCGGCAGCGCTGGCATGCACAAGGTGGTGTTGATGCCGAAGGTGCGGTCGCTACAATGTCAATGCCGCCGAATGAAACATAAACCAACTTATGACGCCAAATATTTGAGAATTAAACATTGTTTGTCTTGTGGTCTTCCACGGACAAATGTGAGCATTATTACCAAATGTTTATAAATTGGGTGAAGTATTTTTTTGCCAATGGTTTCAAAGAATCACGCCAGTTAATGTGGTTGCCCTGAAGAAAATAGTCACCCCGACCGAATATGGGCGTACCTAACCGAACGTGTGCTCCTTCACCGAATCTGTTTCACTGAATGTTGACATCCTCGCTGAATGTTTGTGCCGACAGGAATGGGCAATTGGGCACATCTCCTCTCCAGAAATATTTTTATCACTCTCGAAATATTGTTATCTCTTTCAAAATATTGTTTCTTTTGAAATATTGTTGCCGCTCTTGAAATATTTTGATGCAACTTTTGAAATATTATCACCTTCCTCGAAAGATTGTCCCCACCCTCAGAATTTTTTTGCGTGCCGACAGGTACGAGCATTACTAGTATATATATATATATATATATATATATATATATATATATATATATATATATATATATATATATATATATATATATATATATATATATAGGGGACGGGAAGCCTGGACCTCAGGTGCAGCGTCAACGCTGCACCGGAGCCTCTGCGTGCGCCACGTGTCCACGGAATCTGTGCGAGATCCGGCCGTCCGGATTTTAAAACCGCGGGATGAACCTCAGTCGTCCGATTGACTCGATCGAACGGGATCTAAAATACGCGGGATCCGCGCAGCCGTCCGATTGGCTTGACCCGGCCGTCTGATTCGTGCAGCACACCCCCCGCCCGCCGTCTAATCCGTGCAATGCACCCCCGCCCGTTATTTCAATTGGGCCGGGTGATTCCCATCCGTTCAATCAAGGGAATTGAATGGATAAAATCAATTTTTGATGTTACTGTAGCCACTACAGTAACAGTGAAAAACGTTTTTGTCTGTTCGATTCCCTTGATCGAACGGATGGGAATCACCCGGCCCAATTGAAATGCCGGGCGAGGCTAGGGTGTGCTGCACGGATCAGACGGCCAGGTCAAGCCAATCGGATGGCTGCGCAAGATCCCGCATATTTTAGATCCGGACGGCCGGATCTCCCGTTCGATCGAGTCAATCGGACGGCTGAGGTTCGTCCCGCGGTTTTAAAATCCGGACGACCGGATCTCGCGCCGATTCCATGGACACGTGGCGCACGCAGAGGCTCTAGTGCAGCGTTGACGCTGCACCTGAGGTCCAGGCTCCCCGTCCCCATATATATATATATATATATATATATATATATATATATATATATATATATATATATATATATATATATATATATATATATATATATATATATATATATATATATATATATATATATATATGGTCAGGATCTGCTGACCCAGCAAATTTTGACCCATATTTGACCCAGCACCCTAATCAGCAACTAGAGGTTTTAGAATGTGCTGATTTTTTGTAGACATGTTGTCTATGGTATGTTGATCATCCTCACAAAAAATCAGCACATTCTAAAACCTCTAGACGCATCAAATGTGCTCTTCAAATCAACGGTTAAATTTGACTATTGAAAACCAGTGATTTGAAGAGCACATTTGCTGCAGTTAGAGGTTTTAGAATGTGCTGATTTTTTGTGAGGATGATCAACATACCATAGAAAACATGTCTACGAAAAATCAGCACATTCTAAAACCTCTAGGTGCTGATTAGGGTGCTGGGTTATTTGCTAGGTCATCCGATCCTGGCTCATATATATATATATATATATATATATATATAGGGTCAGGATCGGATGACCTAGCAAAATTTGACCCAGCAAATAACCCAGCACCCTTTGAGGCACCTAGAGGTTTTAGAATGGGCTGATTTTTTGTAGACATGTTGTCTATGATATGTTGATCATCCTCACAAAAACTCAGCCCATTCTAAAACCTCTAGGTGCATCAAATGAGATCTTCAAATCAACGGTTAAAATTGATAGTCAAAAACCGTTGATTTGAAGAACGCATTTGATGCACCTAGAGGTTTTAGAATGGGCTGATTTTTTGTGAGGATGATCAACATACCATAGACGACATGTCTACAAAAATTCAGCCCATTCTATAACCTCTAAGTGCATCAAAGGGTGCTGGGTTATTAATGGGTCAAAATTTGCTGGGTCATCCGATCCTGACCCATATATATATATATATATATATATATATATATATATATATATATATATATATATATATATATATATATATATATATATATATATATATATATATATATATATATATATATATATATATATATATATATATATATATATATATATATATATATATATATGAGTAGTGATACATTGCGGCGGGTAACATGCAGGCTTAACGTACGGCACCCCCTTCGGGGGTATTTTCGGGATTTTTTTTTTTTGGGCATTGATCACCCACCCTTGGATTGGACACATAAAAAATTTCAGCCCGATCCAAGACCTATAGACCGTCCAAATGTGTTGATCAAAATGACGAAAAAATTGAACGACCGATAAAAGATCAACACATTTGAACGGCCTACAAGTCTTGGATCGGGCTGAAATTTTTTGTGTGTCCAATCCAAGGGTGGGTGATCAATCCCCCAAAAAAAAATCCCAAAAATACCCCCGAAGGGGGTCGCCGCACGTTAAGCCCGCATGTTACCCGCCGCAATGTATCACTACTCTCTCTCTCTCTCTCTGTATATATATATATATATATATATATATATATATATATATATATATATATATATATATATATATATATGCAGCATCGTTGCTGCACCTCAGGCATTGTTTGCCATCCTAGAAGTTTTAGAATTTCATGATTTTTGTTGGAGGTTTTCTCTAGGGTACGATGATCATCCTTATAAAAAATTAGTAAATTCTAAAACTTCTAGGGGGGTCAAATGGTCGAAGTAAAATCAGCCATCCGTAGTCACCGTTAAAATCTGCAGATTTTACTTCGACCATTTGACCCCCCTAGTAGTTTTGGAATTTGATGAAAAGTGATGAGGATGATCATCTTACCCTAGACAAAACCCTCACCAAATTTCATCAAATTCCAAAACCTCTAGGGAGGTAAACAAGCTAGAGGTGCAGCAACGATACTACACGTCGGGTGCAGGCTCACCGCCCCCATATATATATAATTACACTACACTCCCCTCTGCTTTGATTGTCGGTAACATATTCCTTCCTCTGTTACCCATCCGTTAGTTAGTCCAATATTGGGTATGCCCGTAGATTCCTCCTCGTCCTCCCCTACCTCTTCCTCCTCGTCCTCCCCTACCTCTTCCTCCTCTACTGGCTATTGGAAATTAATCCTTGGTCGAGACTCGCAGCGGAAGCGATTTTGCGGTCGAAAGACCGTTCATGGTGCACGTTACACGATTTAAACTTTTATCGAAACTAATCTACATATGTGTGCATGTGTATGCACGTGAATCGAACACCCTAACGGCAATCTAGCGTAATGATTAACTAGCATGCATACAAATCATAATACTCGCTAGATCTACTTGTTAGATTACACATACCTTTCGTACGGATCTTTTAACCGCGGAGAATTGTCTTTTTTGTCGATGGAGACGGAAGATCGTTCGTGAAGATGCCAATGGTACGATTGAAGACGTTGCCTTCTTGTTCACCCGATGTCACACGATGCATGGAACATCGCTCTCGGATCTCTGAGTGCCTCCGAAGAACGACCCTTCTCCTTCTTCAGAACTCCACGCGAGGAAGACGAAGTTGCAAGCGGGAAATGGGAGATGAATTCGGGAGAGAACTAGAGAGATGAGCGGAGAGGGAGTTCGGTTTTTCACCACCTAGGGCCGGTGCCCTATAGGTCCTTTTATAGGGCCGGCCTACCCCCTTGGATAAGGATCCAAGGGGATAAAGACCTCCCACAATTATCTCTCCATTATCTCCTTTTTATCTCTCCGCGTATTTATCCGTTTTCCCACTTTTTAGGGCTCGACTTTATCCGTTTTTATCGCCCCATCCCTATCTATATGGCCGGCCCTATAGATGAGGGATTCTCATCCCTACATCATAGGGTCGGCCCTAGCAAGGTGTCCCACCACTAGGGTCGGCCAACAGTGAGGTCCGGCAGAGTGAGGTTTTTACCAAAACGCCCTGACGCCTCATTTTGACCATTTCTAGCGTGCGATACCTAGCGGCCATTACTTAAGTGATATCTACTAGTTACTTACTATTAACTGAGGCCACTGGAGGGTGCCTCTAGCAAAGTCAACTAGTCAACTCGCAACATACCCCGGTGCATCGCACCTATGCAGCGAAGTTCACTTATGGCTAGGGATTACTACATGCGACTCTGTACTAGTCTCGGGCACAACCCTTAGTACTCGCATATAGTTACGCATCTACCGTGCTCTAGTGCCAAGCACACACGGAGCGTATACTTCTTTCTTCCTCCTAGTGCTTATGGTGTTCCGAGGAGATGGTTCGAGAACCGTACATAATGTTGATAAGGTGGAACCTTCAGGGACCGGGGTTCATGACTTTCAACTCAAGCTCGATCGACACACTACCCGAGTGTACCATCGATCCTCTGAGCTCGAGTTAACCTGCGTAGCCACCCAGAGTGCGACGCAGGCTGCACTCCAATTCACCCAGACTTACTATGTTCTCCATCATACCCCTGCTCTCCGCTTAGTAGTGGTAAACCCGTTGTCCCTCCACTTGATGCCATGATTCACTTCGAGTGGTGAATACTACCATCAGACTCGAATGATCATATGACTTGGTTCCTTCCAGGTTGACCTATACATCGTACCTCTGATTACCCCATCGAGTAATCGAACCCGGTCAACAGTCAAACTGGTGACCACCAGGCCTGGGTTTGGTACAGTGTAAGTCACACCAAGGAACGCACCACCCTTCAGGGGTGTGGATAGCCTGCAGGAGTGACACGCTAATGCAACGCCAGCCGGGTAACCCAGTACACCGTGGTTTTGGATCACTGCATACGGATCCTCACACATTGGTGCGCCAAAGCACCACGCAACTGGTTAGTCCATCAGACGTGGTTCCTCAGGGTTTAGGACCGTTTTACCCTAAGTAGAAACACGGCTTAGTGTACCAGTGTCTGCTCACTGATCTGTACACCGTGTTAGTTCTGTTCAGCCACAGACACTGTGCCTGGTGATGACCATGGTGAAGACATCCCATGAACTGTCATCGCCAACAGCTTATCATGATGAGGCGACCAACCTGATCATAGCTGCGAACTTATTTAGATTATATGGGACCAATCCACTCAGTCTTCAACTCAGTGGACTACCATATAACTATGGCTCTCTGTTCTTAAAAGAACACGTAACTATGTTACGCACCTATATGCATCTCATATAATAATAACTATCAATCTTTATTAGACCAAAACATAAAGTTTTACAAGCTTAGAACACATCAATCCTAACACTGGCACCTTTTGCCCCTCCTCCTCCACCTCCTTTACTGTAGCTCCCCTTCCCTACCACCTCCTCCACCGGCACCGCCTCCTCCCTCCACATGCTTCTCCACCTCCTCCTCCTTCTCCCCTACTTCCTCCACTAGCACCTCCACCTCCACATCATTCTCCTATGCTGAAACTTCTTCCTCCTCTACCGGTACCTCCTCTACTTCTCTATCGGTGCCTTATCCCCTTTTAGCACCTCTACCGGCACCTCCTTGAAATCATCCCTATCAGGGTAGATCCCTCTAGAGAGGGACCGAGAGAGGTATGATCGGAGCGTGCGCAACAGTCTTTTTAAAATAATCCACCTCCTACGATCGCCCTGGTTGGACGACTTTATGATAGATTTAAAATTCAATTTTACTAAGTTCTCTTATCACCGCGGAATATTCAATTATACATGCAAGATAATTGGATGTCAGGTCTCTCTCTCTCTCTCTCTCTCTCTCTCTCTCTCTCTCTCTCTCTCTCAAATACAATTCAGGTTAGGGTTTCTATGATGTGCTAGATAAAAGCATACAAGTCTTGCATAAGGAATACTACAGCATGCATATATTTTTTACAATGAAACCCTTAGCAGGAAAAACCTCACTAGCTTCATACCGGATGGTGAGAGCAATCCACTAAAGCACAAGGTCAAGTTACAGACTTGTAAACTCAAACACACGGGCTCTTCTAGGAGTACACCCTCAACACCTTGTTTTCTTCCGTCATGCTCCTTCCAACTTCTTGCAAACTCCCTGCATGGTCGCCTTCACTCTTGATCCAACACTAGTGGTCTGGATGCTTACCCGTGACGGTGTGCAGACTCCCTTGATTCACTTAAGCAGAGAGACCTAAAAGTGTTAGCCTTAGCAAAGGATATTTCACACCCAAGAATGAATCGTATCTCATTATGGGTCTATCACTTTATAAGGGATTACTTCGCAGAGGTAACTCGCCCGACATAGCCCAAAGGCTTTTATATCAGTAAAACCCTGAATATCTACTAAGATGAATTAGTGTTCTTCTCACCATGTTCACCCAAGTGAGATCTGACCCTATTTCGCTTCGCACGAAAGAACCCAAAACATGAGATTTGCAAGGGTAGGATAAAGAGAATCATACAAACCCAAGGAAACCTAGCTAAAGCATTGGGATAAATGAATAAATCTTCAAATGATAGACAGTGCTTTCAATACGAAGATTGAAGCGCACACAATGGAAAACACTTACAAGCCTAAAGGATCATACCTTGATTGTAGGGCTTGAAGGGACGAGAAAGAGGAGAAGAAAATCCAATAGGTACATTCTCCACCAAGTTCCAAGTCAAAACCTTTCTCCTCTGATTTTTTCCCACCCACAATAGAGAGAAGAAAGGGCCTTATATAGGGTAGATAAATCCCAAACTGATTACAGCCCTAGTATCAAGATCTAACGGCTCAAATTTGAAATCATCCATCTCTAGGGGCTTACCTTCCGGACAATGGGCTGAGCCAGCTTGATCATGGTCCAGACAATGGTCCGAACGTGAAACACAAGAAATTCCCCATATCGACAAGGTCGTTCAGACAACGGTCCGGACACTCTTTTACAAAATGTCCCAAAGTGATTTGGGCCACTTTATGGCTGCGTGGTTCTTTGTCGGGTCATTTGGACCGTTGTCCGGATGCAGAACAAACGGAGTCCGGACAATGGTTCAGGTGGCTAGTGTGGACTTCCAACACATAAAAATTTTCTAAGTGTTGGATCCTCTAGACCTAGATTCTGATGAAAAGTAAAATCCAATTTTCGAGAAAATAATAAGATTTTATTTAAAACATGATTACTCTAAAATGAAACCCAAGAGAAATCACGTCGAAACCTTGAAAAGTGTGAAACCTATAAACAAGAAACGCAAAACGATGCGATCGAGAATCCCTATCTCTACCTTGTAACCCCACATATTGCACGTCTCTCAGATGTGTATCTCAAGACGTACGAAGGACTGTGGAATATTCAGATGATCATGAACCACTGTGATGCACTTGACTAGTCTTTAGAAGCGTTAAGTACTACCACGACTCAATAGTAAAGTACTAACATGGAATTTTTCACAGATTGATTTTGTACGCACAAATTAAGCCAACAAAGATGAGACCTCGCAAGAGGTAATAATCTCCCTCTTTGGCTTAATTTTAAGTACAAATTATACATTTCTCTACTCTCATGAAGGAAGATAAAAGTTTATCACTTTAATATAAATGAAGTATTACTTCCTTTACAAGTGGAGAGAGTTATATTTCCTCACTACAAACTCACTTGCTAGACGAAACACACGATCTTCAGTAGGTTTCTTTGTTTAGCCATCATGATGTTTCCTACACACTTAACGCACGAGTCAAAATACCAAGATCTAACCACAATATAAATGAAGGACATAGACATAGATTGCAAACGTAACTAGGTATTACACATGTGGTACAGAAGACCAGCATAATCTACATACCCGAAGAAACAATTTTCGTGAATGATAGGTGACATATCTCACTCTCCCCAGCGCCGTTCGTGATTTCGTATGGAATACGTTGAGAAGTCTCACATGTTCCTTTTAGTACTGATGAGGACTCCGAGTCATTGTACTCTGAGAAGCTGTCGCCTGAGGCCTTCAATCCCCATTGAGACGATAAAATTGCTTTCAGGGTATTGTGCTGGCATAGGCCTCAACACAACTGTGGGTGCAAATTTTGGCAAAGAAGTCTGCAAACCACGGGACCCACCGGCCCAGCCTGGTGGGCCCACAGAGGCTACCGCGAGACCCACCGGCCCTGCCTGGTGGGCCTACAGAGGCTATCACGGGACCCACCAGCCCTGCCTGGTGGGCCCACAGAGGCTATCACGGGACCCACCGGCTCTGCCGGGTGGGCCCACAGAGACTACTGCGGGACCCACCGGCTCTGCCGGGTGGGCCCACAGAGACTACCACGGGACCCACCGGCTCTGCCGGGTGGGCCTACAGAGGCTACCGCGGGACCCACCGGCCCTGCCTGGTGGACCCACAGAGGCTATCGCGGGACCCACTGGCCCTGCCTAGTGGGCCCACAGAGACTACCGCGGGACCCACTGGCCCTGCCTGGTGGGCCCACAGAGGCTATCACGGGACCCACCGGCTCTGCCTGGTGGGCCCACAGAGGCTACCGCGAGACCCACCAGCCACACCTGGAGGATCCCCAGAGAAAAAGGCGGGACCCACCAGCCCTGCCTGTGGAATCCCCCAGAAATTGCAACTGAAACCGCCGTTTGCCCCGGGTTTCCTCCCAGGAAATCCTATAAATAGCAGAGCCTTCAAATGTGAAAAGGATCCAAATCCCATTCTCAAAACCCAGAAACCAAAGCTCTGGAAATATTCCAACTTTCCATCCTCCAAACTCTCCTCGATCTTCTTCTTGTCTCTGAAGTGAGCGGAGATACTTCTGTGACACTCGGCCTGTCGAGGTCACTACAAGCAAAGTGATAGTGAATTCGGGTTGCGCCCTATAGCACGGAAACGTAGGCTTCGGCTGAACTCCGAGATCATACATTGTGTCAACCTTATCTCTGATTACATCTCTCTCTCTGTTCAAATATCGAAAGAGGTAACTCAAAGTCACCAAGAGCTTCAACCTTCAAGCCTACCTTCCAACCAAAAGATCGAACAACGATCTTCGACTCAACTTCAATTGACTGGTGAGGTGAAATCTTCGGATCGGCACGAAGATTTTTCCCCCACAGTTTGGCGCCGTCTGTGGGATCGGGCGAAAAGGCAAGTAGCACTAGACCAGTTGAGCAGGCAACCGATCTATAGATAACCAAACTTCCCAACCCCTTTCTATTGAGTAGACAACCGTTCGGACACCGGCAATCCGATTGCATCCTTCGCCTTCCCTAAATGGCGAGGACAAAACATCAGGATCATCTAGAGGGAAGTAACACGCATCAAGCTCATCCGGAGGCTCGTTCGATGAGTCAACGGCTCAACTTCGGGCAGCCCCTTGCTGTCCCCGAAATAGGGGTTCGCTCAGGGAGCAGAAGGTCGATCGATCGATCGATCGCCCTATCTCCACGTCAGTTAATAGGGCAAACTGCCCTCGCTCCAGCTGAAGATCCTCCATCCACTTATCAAATCTCGGTAGTCGACTTCTAGCTGCTGCAATTGGCTAAACAGAATGTCACCCTCACAGCTGAAAGGGACGCCCTCAAGAGAGCAGCCTCTGAAGCCGGGATTGTTCTTCCCATCCCCTCGTCTAACGAGAAAGTTGATCTGCCACGACAATCAATCCACTCCGAGCCACGGAGATCAATGGGCACCGCTGCCCTTGAGAGGATCCGTCACGATCCAACCCCCTCTGCTGTTCCATGGAAGCAGAGTGTCTGGGATCGTATAGACGATGAATCCTCTCAGTCGTCCTCGGGCCACAACTGTGACAGGCGGACACAGTCGAAGCCCGACTTACGAAGAAAGCAAAAGATGAAAGGGGCGCCATCAAGGAGTAGAGCTTCTTCATCCCTCCCACTTTAACGGGGAGCCGGAATGGATCTTTGTCATCGACTCCAACCGGCTGATACTCAAAGGCCCGAACAAGGCCTCACGATTTTGCCTGTTGACCTGCATCCAGGTCGGGGGCATGGTCGTAGGGAGGGATACTCCTCTGCTGGATCTCTCTATTGAAGCCTGTTCCAGTCAATATTTCCTAGGGGATGGAGGACTCCCACTCTCCTCAAATTCAATTGCCTCTAGGGAGATCCAACTCTTCATATACTCGTCTTCAAGCAAGCTTTGACGCCGCATGAGAAAGAAAACAACGTGCTCTGTCACACCTTCGTCGGGAGCCTTGACGAGCCTTTCCTTAATTGGTACCATAATCTCCGAGCTGGATCCATCACCCAGTTCGGAGTTTTAGCTAACCATTTTGTGCAGCATTACCAGCTCAACTTGAAGCCGGAGAAGAAGCTAGACTCCCTCTATAGGCTAAGGATGGGTGCTGACGAGAGTCTTCGTAGTTTTACGCAAAGGTTCCGCAACGAACATGCTGCTCTCTCAGGATGACATCTGGATGATGAGGCCATCATGCTAGCCTTCTAGAATGCTCTCCATTTCGATCTCCACATCTACAACAACTTCATTCGCAATCCTCCTCCTTCCTTGGGTTCAATGTTTGATCGAATCCAAAGGATGATCGAGGTAGAAGATGATCAAGTCGCTCGAAAAGGGCGAGAGACAAAGCGACGACCTGCTAAGAGAGAGGCCCCGAAGTATGCTGCCAAAGCTCACAATGCAGAGGCAGTAGTTCCCCCTACGCCGAAGCGGTCAAGAAACGAGGAATGCAGATCCCCTCGGAAGAAGAATACATTCATCGATTGGACTCTACCGATCGAGCAAATTCTCGATCGAATTCAGCATGAAGAATTCCTCCGAAGGACAAACCCTCTGCAGCCGGACACTAAGGTCACAACGGACAAAACAGTCTACTGTGACTTCCACCGCAGCCACGGCCATCCTACCGATCGATGTTATCGATTGAGATACCATCTCGAGGATTTGATCCGAGAAGGCCACCTTCAAGATTTTGTCAAAGGCGGACCAGACCAGCACCGACCTTCCGGGAAGGGTAAAGAAGCTTGCTGGATTCACCAAATCTCTACCAATCGATCACCTATCACCGTGAGTGCCAACATCTTTGGAATTCATGGGTCATTGCATAATCAAACATTGACGGGCAAAGAAGTCGACCGACAAGTGCGGTGCATCTTCAACGTCCGTTCTGCCGCGAACAAAGAAGACACTTGGATCGAGAAGCCTGTCAAGGGCTTGACCTGGCCCTCCATTATCTTCAATGATTCAGACCTTCAAGGAGTTCATATTCCACATCGAGACCCCCTGGTCCTGAAGCTCATCATAGACGGCAGCACTGTCAACCGCATCCTGATTGACACCAGGAGCTCAATCGATATTATGTTCTCAGACTGCTTCAAACATCTAGGACATAAATATTCGAGTCTTGAAGTCGTCCCGACGGTGATCACGGGCTTCAACGGCGAGCAGAGCATAACAATGGGCGAATCAAGATTCACCCTCGACCTCAGCCGGGAAACTCGAGTCTCGGTAAGGTTCGCAATCGTCGAAGGGACATCCAACTACAACATCATCCTCGGCCGACCATTTCTCCACCAGATCAATGCCATCTCCTCTTCTTACCATCAACTCCTCAAATTTGCAACGGGAGAGGGTATAGTCTGTATCCGAGGAGATCAACAAAACGGGCGATCCTACGAAGCCGCTGCTGCGAGGACAGATCGCAGAATAAATCTCGTTCCCCCAAAGCGACCAAGAGAGGAAGCTGGTCCTTCCTCGAGATATCAACCGAAGGAGATCTCACTGACTGAGCCCCCTCCGATCAAGTGGGAGGCTTCACCTTTAATCGAAGAGATAATTCTAATCAATATTGGCAGCAAAGATCTCCCTCGGGAAACCTTCATTGGTACCGGTCTTAGCGACGTAGAAGCGCGAGACATGGTATCCTTCCTTCAATCCAACATCGACGTCTTCGTCTGGTGCTTCGAAGATATGCCTGGGATTAACCCAGATGACGCGTGTCATCGACTCGCGATCAAAGAAGGAGTGAAGCCAGTCAAGCAAAAGCCACGCACAATCCGACCAGAGCGATAAGTTGCGGTTCAAGAGGATATCAGTAAGCTACTTGCAGCAGGCTTCATTCGTGAAGTAGAGTATCCTACTTGGATCTCCAATATAGTTGTTGTTCCAAAGAAGAATGGTAAGGTCAGAGTGTGTATCGACTTCACCAACCTCAACAAGGCTTGTCCCAAGCATCAATTTCCTATGCCAAGAATAGACAGGCTCGTTGACGCCACTGCTGGCCACGAGCTCTTATCTTTTATGGATGGATACTCTGGATACAATTAAATTCCGCTACATCCCGACGATCGAGAGAAGACATGCTTTGTGACTGACCGGTGACTTTACTGCTACAACGTAATGCCCTTCGGCCTCAAGAATGCTGGGTCTACCTATCAACGGCTTGTCACAAAAATATTCGAAGATCAGATCGGACGCAACGTCGAAGTTTATGTCGACGATCTCCTCACCAAAAGTTCCAGTCGTGGGAGCCACCTCTCTGATCTGGCCGAGACGTTCCAAATCCTCCGAAAGTACCGCATGAAGCTCAATCTAGCTAAATGTGCATTCGGAGTTCAATCGGGCAAGTTCCTAGGCCACCTTGTAACCAGGAGAGGCATCGAAGCCAACCCCGACCAAATTCGAGCTATACTCGATATGTCGTCGCCTACCAATCGGAAGGAAGTGCAATACCTCACTGGAAGATTAGCAGCCCTCAACCGATTCATCTCAAAGTCTTCCGACAAGTGCAAGCAGCTCTTCGACAAGCTGCGGAAGGCAGATACCTCTGGGTGGAGTCAACTTGCGAGCAAGCTTTCCAAGACGTCAAGAGATATCTTGTACGTGCTCCCATCTTAAACGCTCCACTTTCAAAAGAAGACCTCTGGCTCTATCTCGTCATCACCAATCAAGCAATCAGTGTGGTCATGGTCAGCAAAAGAGAAGGCATCGAGCATCCAGTCTACTACATCAGCGACATACTTCTCCTGACCGAGATTCGCTACTCAAAGACGGAGAGGGTCATACTGGCTTTACTCACCGCATCGCATCGTCTCCAACCCTATTTTGTCTCCCACCTTATCACAGTCATCTCAGAACATCCACTCAAAGATATCCTCGACAAAGCGGGTCGAGCAAGTCGAATGACCAAATGGGTGATCGAGATGAGTGCCCTTGGGATCTAATTCGAACCTCACACTTCACTCAAGGGGCAGGCAATCGCTGATTTCTTGGCTGACTTCCTAGTCGAAGACCCCATAACTTGGGAGGAAGATGTCAATATGCGCCTTGAAGACAAAGGCGAACCTCCATCCGGTCTGACTGCAAAGGCCAATCCGAAC
The DNA here is from genome assembly GCA_947650365.1 of Chamaelirium japonicum. Lineage (NCBI taxonomy): Eukaryota > Viridiplantae > Streptophyta > Magnoliopsida > Liliales > Melanthiaceae > Chamaelirium > Chamaelirium japonicum. The sequence goes on along the minus strand of OX393549.1, from coordinate 11,171,394 downwards.
CTTGAGACTCCTGTCACCTCGCAAGCTCGATGGAAACTTTACACAGATAGAGCTTTGAGCACGATCGGTTCGGGAATTGGGATAGTCTTGATATCCCCCGAACTTGATCATCTTCAGAAGGCCATCCTTCTTGGATTCAACACCACCAACAATGAAGCTGAATATGAAGCACTCGTCTCCGGACTCGAAATGGCTGAATCCCTGGGAGTAGATCAAATCACCGTCTACAGTGACTCACAGCTAATCATAAGACAAATCAATGGGGAGTACACCACACGAGAAGAAAGAATGCAGCATTACTTGACCCTAGTGCGACACCTTCAATAATGTTTTGCTAGTACCGAGTTCATCCAAGTCCCGAGAGCAAAAAATTGAGAGGCAGATGCCTTAGCTAATGCTACCTCGGTTCTTGGACACTCACTCGGGAAGAGGCGAATACAAATCGACTACCAAGAGTCACCCAAGATTACCCTCGAACAACAGATCGTCGCCGCTACAGAAAGATCTGGGGGTGGAGAACAACCAGCCTCCGATTAAGTCACAACACATGAATTTGAAGATTGGAGACGTCCAATCTTCGACTTCTTCAAGCAAGGCAAAATACCAGAAGATCCAATTCAAGCCAGAAGACTTCAAAGGAAGCTTCCATGCTATTGCCTTCAAGAAGAAGATCTATATTTCAAATCGCACAACGGGATGCTTCTCAAATACATAGGTCCTTTGCAAGCAAAGGCAATCTTAATCGACATCCATTCCGGAGCCTGCGGAAATCATTCAGGAGGAAGATCTCTTGAAGCCAAGACAAAGCTTCAAGGTTACTATTGGCCGACAATGGCAAGAGATACTCATCAAGTGGTTCAAAGATGCGAACCTTGCCAAAGACACTCTCGAACTATCCATCTCCCAACTGACGAGCTCCATCAGCTAACAAGCCCATGGCCCTTCCATCAATGGGCGTTGGACTTCTTGGGTCCTTTCCCACCAACACCAAGCAAGAAGAAGTATCTGTTGTTGGCCACAGACTACTTCACCAAGTGGGTCGAAGCCGTGCCACTCTTCCGAGAAATTGACGATGAAGTCATCAAGTTCATCAGGCATAACATCTTCTCAAGATTTGGCACGCCACAAGTTCTTATCACTGACAATGGAGCTCAATTCGACTCTGACAAATTCCGGGAGTTCTGCTTAAACAACGGGATCAAACTTTTCTATTCAACACCAAGGTATCCTCAGTGCAATGGTCAAGCCGAAGCCTCCAACAGAGCTATCCTGGGTCTGCTCAAGAAGAAGCTCAATGACAAGAAAGGATTATGGGAGCAAGTCCTGCCTGAAGTCTTGTGGGGCTATAGAACCACACCCATAAGATCAACCGGGTTCTCACCCTTTCGCCTAACATACGGGTCAGAAGCAGTTCTCCCAACAGAGACTATCTCGAACACTTTGAAGACCAAAGCAATCGAAGAGGGGGTTAATGAAGAGCTTCGAGTCAATGACCTTGATTCCTCTAAAGAATTACAAGACCAAGCAACCATTTGTGTTGCCAAGTATCAACAGAGGATCAAACAAGCCTATATCAGAAGATAAACAAGAGATAGTTCCCCATTGGAAGCCTGGTCCTCAGAGCAGTTTTCTACTACATAAAAGAGCACAGCAGCGGAAAACTAGCTCCCAACTGGGAAGGACCCTACATCGTCGAATCAGTAGGAGGCAAAGGGTCTTATCGACTAATCTCGCCAGAAGGAGATAGACTACCTTGAGCTTGGAATGCTAGACATCTCAAAATGTTTTATCCTTGATGTAAACTCCATGCTGAATAAAGATCACTTTCGAATGTTCATCTTATCAACTCGAGTTCTGAAGCAGTTTCAAGTCATCTACATTCAAGTTCTAAGTCTTCATTCAAATTACTAGGTCATTTAACAAGTTTGGGTGCTTGAGTTGCAACTCAACCCCTTACAGGCAGATGTTAAACATTTTCGGGTTGTAAAACAAAACAACCTTCAAGTCACTGGGTCAATTTAACAAGTTTGGGAACTCGTGTTGCGACACGACCCCTTACATACAAATGTTAAATAACCTTCAATTGCAAGATTGTTTAACATGTTTGGGTGCTTGAGTTACGACTCGACCCCTCACAGGCAAATGTTAACGATTTCAAGTTGTGCTACAACACAACCTTCAACTATCAAATTATTTAACAGGTTTGGGTGATTGAGTTGCGACCCAACCCTTTACCATAAAGTGTTAAGTATATTCAAGCATTTCATTCAGAACACAAACATTCAAAAAATTCAACACAAAAGACATTCGATTTTGAACACCAGAAAGAAGTCTTTATTTCTCAAAAATTGCCAAGTACAAAAGTGAGCTTTTACATGTGCAGAACTTACAGATACAAAAACAAAAGAAAGAAATAGAATACATCAAGGTTTTGCCACACTTGGAGCGCGCGACCTTTCTCCTTCAGATCCACCACGAGCCTTGCTCGCCGCAGACGCCTTCGAAGATTGGACGCCACCAGCATGAACCCTGAGGGCTTCTACTGCTTTCTTTGCCGTAGACCTGAAGCTTTCGCACACAGTACGTGTCTCCTCGAGCTTCTTCGTGAAGGCCTCCTCCTTGGCAGCGAGCGCGGCTTCCTTGACAGCAAGTTGGTCCTTTAGCTCCTTTATTTCCACGGCACGGTCGTGGGCCAGAGTTTCCACTCTGAAGAATCGGTTCTTCAACTCTTCGAGCTCGTGACCCCGAGCCATGTAGTTCTCGAGCCATCTCTTGCTCTCAATTCTCTCCTTGTGGAGAGCCTCCTTCTTCTCGGAGAGAGCGTCTTTCTTGGACGACAAAATTTTCTTCAGCTTAGCCTTCTCCTCGTTCGCAGCCTCCAGTTCGGCCGTCAAACGAGATACTTCAGCTGAAGCACCCCGTTCTCCAACCCTCCTGAAGAGTCTGGTAGCAAACTTCAGGACTGCTGAATTCTGCAAACAATCAACAGAAAAGAGTTAGAAATATTTCTGAAGATACAACTCTAAAATCAAGTCAAGCTGATGCACTTATCACAACTTCGAGCCTATCGTAGGCCTCTTCGTGTGACGACCAAGATCCAATAGGCCAAGAGCCAAGACTCCTGAGGCGGGAATGCCAAGATGAATAAGGTGAGATGAGGTGAAGTGAGGTGTACAAGGCCATGAGTTAGCCCCACATCGCTTGGAGAGAAGGAGATCCTGAGCTACTTATATAATTTCCCCTCCCAAACATAGAAGACGCGTTTTAAAACCGTGCGCCGCTACGGAATTCGTAAGAACTCCGTAGTTAAGCGTGCTCGGGTGAGAGTAGTACCAGGATGGGTGACCCCCTGGGAAGTTCTCGTGCGGGCACGGGCAAAGCGGACAATATCTTGTGTGTTTGGGGCGGATGTTACACTTCGATCGTAGCGTCCGGAAGATTGCAGAGCTTTCGGATCACTGGCGTTGGGTGGTTGATATCAACCTCACCCAAATCCTTGAGCAGCTGAGCCGTGCCAGCAGGAGCATCTACAATCAATACAAAAGTTCAAACAGTTAGAATATTTCAAACGTCGAGAGCAGATACAGTCAAGAAGAAGTAAACAGAGCATACATGTGGCCTCAACTCGAGAAGCCTCAGCCTTAACCTTCCCCCGGTCGGAGCTCTTACCCCCTGGGGGTCGACCTCTCCTTGACGGGGGAGGCCTCTGGCGGAGGTTGAGGAGTCCCTGCCTCAACGCGACTCCCTCCCTCTTTTTGCAAGGTAGAAGGAACATCGCACATAGGAGTTATCTCCCCTTCCTTCGGGCGTTCAGCAGACAGCTGAAGCCTGGCCATGAGGGTGGCCGCTTCTTCCGCCACTTGGGCTGGCGAAAGACGGGCAGCAGAGGGAGGTTGCTCAACCTCCACCCCGCCGCTCGTCGAGGTGCCCTCCAGACGAGGAACACTTGGGGGTAGTTGGTTGAGGGGAGTGGGGTTGCTCGCAACCACGTCACTCCCCGAGTATCGGATCCTGATACGTGTTGGGCGCTTCAGCTCCTCGAAGTGATATGTGGGCAATACCTTTTGGCCATCGCCCATCGTATCCATCACCTCTTCCATACGACGGGCCTTAGCCTCGTCGATGGGAATAGGTTGCGACTCCTCTTCGCCCCCACCAATGCCTCCTCCTTCACCATCTCCATCTCCATCTTCGCCTCCTTCACCACCATCGTCCCCGCCATCGTCACCATCATCATCATCATCGTCATCGCCATTGTCATCATTGTCTCCACCTTCACCATCATCTCCATCGCCTCTATCCTCGTCACCGTCATCGTCGTCTTCATCTTCTCCTTTTTTCTCTTCCTCCTCCTCTTCTTTCTTCTTCTCCTCTTTCTCCTCCTTCTCCTCCTCCTTGAGGACCCTCCTTTTCTTCACTTGACCCCTGCAGGTCACCACCAGCTTCTTCTCCGTTGGCAGACGGCGCTTTGCCCCGTAAGCTTTCTTCTCGACCCGAACAACCTTGACAATCTTGCCCGATTGAGGATCCTCCTTATAATCGGAGTACAAGACATCATTGTCTTCGTACCGGGTCTGCAGTTGATGGAGAAGGTTAGTGTTGCCGTGCCGGACCGGGCAGTTCGAGAACTGCTTCCATGATCACGTGCCGTAGGTCAACTCTAGAAAAAGGTTGTCCAGGGCCCTGACCCATTCCGACGTCCATACGAAGGCTCCTCCCGCATAGTACATATTGATCTCTTTGTGTACCTGATTCCGAGGAGTCTCAGGCACCGAGAGAGGGGTCCATGCACCAGAAACTGAGATAGGCCAGTCGGTGTAGAGCTTGCCGGAGGCGACGGTGTCGATGATCGGGCGGAGGGCAGAGACGCCGGTCAAGTTGAAGAATGGGCTATCCTTCCTCGAGGCCCACTTGTAGTGGTAGAAGAAATAGCCCAACTCGATCCTGGACGATTCATCTTCGGGGATGCTAGAGTAGCAAGCCCTAAGCTCCTCCTGGAAATCAGACTCCACGCGGTAGAAGGCGTAGATGATCCTCCATGCGTTGCCAAAAATCTGTCCCGGGCAAAGCCCTGAAGTGTTCAACAGCCTCGCGGTGAACGGCAGCAGTGGGAGGCGCAGTCCGCAGTTCAACTAGCCGATGGTGACCACCGTCCCCATCACTTGCTCCTTGCTGGCGATCGAGGTGAAGACCGTCTGCTTGTCAATCCCGAACACGGATTGAACTCCGGAGAGAGCTGGTTGGTCCTTCCATTCCGTGAAGCAAGCGAGCAACTTCTGCCACTTCGCCCTCTTCACATCGGTGAGCTTGCCGCCGGTGTTGTACTCATAGGCGGGCTCCTCCGATAGCGGCATCAAAGGCCCCAGAACGAAGCTGGCCTTCGGGATGTGCTCTGGCCGTGACGGTGCGGAAGCAAACCCCACGCTCTGGTGCCTCTAGCCCAGCACACCAAGGGCGGCTTTACCCTTGCCCCGACCTTTCTGTACAGGCGACTCCGGAGCCCTCTCTTTCCCCTTCCTCTTGGACGGGACCACGTTCATCTTCTTTATGCTGTCGGATGATGCCATCTCAAACTAATTGGGAGAAAGCGAGGAACCAAAAGCTCGGGAGCAAAAGTTTTGGACTTCGAAAAATTTCTGAAAGTGTGAGGCAAAAATAAACTCCGGGTGAAGCTTATAAACCCCGCAAAAACTGGCACGAAGATCGAAAAGACACATGGCATCACCAGGTCAAATCCCGTGTTTTTAGAAGGGACATGTGGCGTCAATCCGAAGCAAGCGCTCTTCCAGGCAAACAGTCGCAACCAGACGAAACGTCAAACTAGATGAACCACCGGTCGAGTCGAACCGCCGGTCCAGGCGAACCGCCGGTTCAGGAGAAATACCGATCCATGTGAACCACCGGCTCGGGCAAAACAATTGTCCTCAATCACCGTTCGAAGACTTTACCCGTTCAACAAACAGACGATCGGGTAATTTTCCAAAGGATCGGGCAGAAAACAGGCTCTTTTGCCCGATCGCCTCGAACTTGACCGGTTGAATTTAACCATCGGTCAAACTTGACTGATCGGTCATGTTCAACCGATCGGTCGAATTTCCACTGGATCAGGCGAAAAACTTAGGTTTTTGCCCGATCGCCTCGACCTCAACTGGTTGAAATTAACCATCGGTCAAACCTGACCGATCGGTCAGATTCAACCGATCGGTCAAATTTCTACTGGATCGGACGAAAAACTTAGGTTTTTGCCCGATCGCCTCGACCTCGACCAATTGAAATTAACCGATCGGTCAAACTTGACCGATCGATCAAGATTCAACCGATCGGTCAAATTTCTACTAGATCGGGCAAAAAACTTAGGTTTTTACCCGATCGCCTCGACCTCAACCGGTTGAAATTAACCGATCGGTCTAACTTGACCGATCGGTCAGATTCAACCGATCGGTCAAATTTCTACTGAATCGGGTGAAAAACTTAGGTTTTTGCCCGGTCGCCTCGACCTCAACCGGTTGAAATTAACCGATCGGTCAAGTTCAACCGATCGGTCAAATTTCTACTAGATTGGGCAAAAAACTTAGGTTTTTGTCCGATCACCTCGACCTCGACCCCTCGACCGGTTGAATTTAACCAATCGGTCAAACTTGATCGATCGGTCAAGTTCAACCGATCGGTCAAATATCTACTAGATCGGGCAAAAACCTTAGGTTTTTGCCCGATCGCCGACCTCGACCGGTTGAATTTAACCGATCGGTCAAAATTGACCGATCGGTCAAGTTCAACCGATCTGTCAAATTTCTACTGGATCGGGCAAAAAACTTAGGTTTTTGCTCGATCGCCTCGACCTCAACCGGTTGAAATTAACCGATCGGTCAAACTTGACCGATCGGTTAGATTCAACCGATCGGTCAAATTTCTACTGGATCGGGCGAAAAACTTAGGTTTTTGCCCGATCGCCTGGACCTCGACCGGTTGAAATTAACCGATCGGTCAAGATTCAACCGATCGGTCCAATTTCTACTAGATCGGGCAAAAAACTTAGGTTTTTGCCCGATCGCCTCGACCTCGACCGGTTAAATTTAACCGATCGATCAAGCTCAACCGATCGATCAAATTTCTACTGGATCGGTCAAAAAAGTATGTTTTTTGACCGATCGCCTCGACCACCATCGGTTGAATTTAACCGATCGGTCAACTTTGACCGATCGGTCAAAATTAACCGATCGGTTGAACTTAACTGATCGGCCAACTTTGACCGATCGGTCAAATTCGACCAATCAGTCAACTTTGACCGATCGGTCAGAACTGACCGATCAGTCCATCAATACCGACACTCAACAAATTTTCTACTCGTGACAGGGAGTTGTTAGTTTTGCACCAAGAATCGAAGCCAGCCAGGATGATCCCTAGCTAACTTGGAGGGGGTAACTGTGGGTGCAAATTTTGGCAAAGAAGTCTGCAAACCGCAAGACCCACCAGCCCTGCCTGGTGGGTCCACAGAGGCTACCGCGGGACCCACCGGCCCTGCCTGGTGGGCCCACAGAGGCTATCACGGGACCCACCGGCCCTGCCTGGTGGGCCCATAGAGGCTATCACGGGACCCACCGGCTCTGCCGGGTGGGCCCACAGAGACTACTGCGGGACCCACCGGCTCTGCCGGGTGGGCCCACAAAGGCTACCGCGGGACCCACCAGCCCTGCCTGGTGGACCCACAGAGGCTACCGCGGGACCCACCGGCCCTGCCTGGTGAACCCACAGAGGCTACCGCGGGACCCACCGGCCCTGCCTGGTGGGCCCAAGAGACTACCGCGGGACCCACCGGCCCTGCCTGGTAGGCCCACAGAGGCTATCGCGGGACCCACCGGCTCTGCCTGGTGGGCCCACAGAGGCTAGCGCGGGACCCACCAGCCACACCTGGAGGATCCCCAGAGAAGAAGGCGGGACCCACCAGCCCTGTCTGTGGAATCCCCCGGAAATGGCAACAGAAACCGCCGTTTGCCCCGGGTTTCCTCCCAGGAAATCTTATAAATAGCAGAGCCTTCAAATGTGAAAAGGATCCAAATCCCATTCTCAAAACCCAGAAACCAAAGCTCTGGAAATATTCCAACTTTCCACCCTCCAAACTCTCCTCGATCTTCTTATTGTCTCTGAAGTGAGCGGAGATACTTCTGTGACACTCGGCCTGTCGAGGTCACTACAAGCAAAGTGATAGTGAATTCGGGTTACTCCCTATAGCACGGAGACGTAGGCTTCAGCTGAACTCCGAGATCATACATTGTGTCAACCTTATCTCTTATTGCATCTCTCTCTCTGTTCAAATACCGAAAGAGGTAACTCAAAGTCACCAAGAGCTTCAACCTTCAAGCCTAGCTACCTTCCAACCAACAGATCGAACAACGATCTTCGACTCAACTTCAATTGACTGGTGAGGTGAAATCTTCGGATCGGCACGAAGATTTTTCCCCCACAACAACCAATTAGTTCCACCATTCTCCTTCTCACTCTTCCTTAATTTACCATCTCGATCTGTAGACAACCTATGGGTTCCCCTCAATATTTAGCAAGTATTGTTGTGATACCCACTGCATGGTAGCCTATCAACCTTTAACCTAATCATTGTCCTCCCCACTGTATGTTAGCTAGGATGAACTTTAGCTAGAATTGTTGTTCTCTATATTACATGCTAAAATAGAATAGATCCCAACAATTAGTTCTCATAGAGGAAGAGTGAGCCATGGTCCATGAATGGGTGAAGAAGAAACAAAAATTTATAATATGCCATAAAATCATATGCATGCATCTAGTAGTGCTCTTGGACTCATCTATAAAAGAATATGTTGGCCGGCTTTCCGAGCACATTTTGGGACTTTGCAGCAATGCTCAGAAATGACTAGGATTCAGATCTTCTAGTAGTGCTCTTGGACGTTGCACCACAAAGTTCAGTGGAAGCTCATGCCTCAATTATAAAATTAAGTTAGGAAATAAGTGGCATTTGGCCTAATAAGACATCAAACTTCTGTATGGATTCACCTCCCGACCACCTCCAATGGGGTATCTTCAAATCTCCATAAAGGAACTCTACCCACCAAATTTTATATATATATTTTTTTTGAGAAAACTATGTTTCAGGGTCCAAGTTAGCACTTTGGAGATTCTTGCATATCCCTTAGGGGTGGATAGCCTGCAATTGTATTGGGTAGCACTTAGGAGATGCTGAGAGAGAGAGAGAGAGAGAGAGAGAGAGAGAGAGAGAGAGAGAGATGCACTGGGTGATGGTGGGGGCACATGTTTCATGTTTGGTTATAACAGCACTATGGGACTGATAAATTCACACACACGCAGAGAGAGAGAGAGAGAGAGAGAGAGGCAGGCAGGCAATGGGTGATGGTGGGGGCACATGTTTCATGTTTGGTTATAAAACTATTATAGGACTGATAAATTCACACACACTCAGGGACAGAGAGAGAGAGAGAGAGAGAGAGAGAGTTGCAATTAGGGGTGGCAACGGGTCGGATTGTGTCGGGTTTGTGTCGTGTCTAGTTTTGGGTCGTGTCCAAAACTCCTAGACCCGGACCCGATCCGTTTAACTAATCGTGTCTAGATCCTAAACCCGTACCCGATCTGTTTATAAACGGGTAGACCCGTTAAGATCCGTTTAGATCCGTTTATCATACGAGTTTATTCAGTTGACCCGATCCGACCCAGTCTGACTCGACCCGACCTGACCCGATAGGCCAGATGGTACTATATATTAAAGTATCAGATGATGGGTAGACCTGACCCGACAAGACCCGTTGAATTTTAAACGGACCTTCCTGGGTCTAACATGTCCAGACCCTAAACCCAGAACCGACCCGTTTATTAAACGGGTCTATCGTTGACGACCCGAATCCATTTAGCCCTGACCCAGACCCGCTAACTTCGTGTCGGGTCCGAAATTGCCAGCCCTAGTTGCAATGGGTGATGTTGGGGGCATATGTTTTATGTTTGGTTATAAAACTACTATGAGATGATAAATTCACAACCAGGGACATGTTCATGATAATTAGTGTTCTTTTTTAAATCTTTCCTATTTTTTAACTAATTATTCAGGGGTTTTTTCTTATACCCTCAATTTTTTTTGTCAAAATTTGAGATACAAGCTCAAATTTCTACAACTTTGCCTTTACCCACAGTCTGTCACTTGACTGTGGGCAGCCTATTAAAAGTGGAGGTGTAACTCAAATTCCAACCAAAAAAAAAATTGGGGGTGTAATTCAATAAAAAAATCAGCTTTTAACGGGTTGCTTATGGTCAAATGATGGATTGGGGGATAAAGTCAAATTTTATAAAAAGTGGATGTAACTCAAATTTCAACATAAAAGTGGGGGTCTGAGTCTAAAAAAACCCTATTATTAATGCCTTCTCATATTAAATATCTCCTTCTGCACTAATCTGTATAATTTGTCTATTAGAGAACTTTTAGATGATCGACATTAAGTTGCTAGCTGATCGGAAAATTCTTACAATAATTTTGTGGAGCCTTCTTTATTAGAATTGTTATAAGAAAACCAATCAAGTAGTGCTCTTTCTAGCCAATATTGACAAAGAAATATTGGATAAATATCAAGAACACAATAATATGTACTTTATTACTAAGTTTACTTGACTATGGTGGTGAAGTTGCCTTGTAAAATTTTCTACCCCTATCTTAGATGGTTGACATCATTAATAGTCGATCGAAAAATTATTGTAATAATAATCCTTTTGCGGAGTCTCAATACTATGTACTTCATTTAGTACGTTTACTTGACATTTGTCGCGCTGTAGAAGCACAAGGACAAACAATCTTCGGACAAATCGCATGTGCATCACAATCATAGATATTTACAAGGAACAAAAAATAAAGAGAGAGAATCATACACTACAAGTATGAGACAATGATTAATACTACGTGGTAAATACAATCGAAAAAAGCCACAAGTAAAGACGATAAAAAAATCCACTCGAAACAGTGGATCAACTGAGGGTACAAGCCATCTCTCACCATCAACTTGAACACCCTATTTGTCTTAGGGTTTCTCTTCCTCCAAAGAAACTCACCGAAATCTCACATGCGTGCAACTGGCCCCCCAAAACATCCTTTAGGGTGCATTAATTCTTTTGGATGAAAATGGTGGTGGAAATTTATCCACCTATATATTAACTAATTTTCATTTCCATTATTCTCTCCCTTTTAAATCGGTGAAAATGAATCCACATGCGAACTCCAATTCCTCTCAACCGGCCTACTTCATTTTTTCTCAAATTTGGACGAAAACCTCATTTCCTTAAGTTAGGTGGAAATGAACTGATAAAATAGATTTCCTTCTTTTTTTTTACTCGCTTAATTTCCTTCATCTCAAAAGAATAGGAAGTGAAAATGAATAGATAAAACAACTTTTTCTCACCTAATTCCTTTCGTCACAGAAGAACAAAGGAGAGAAAATAAAGTTAATGGATATATAAGTTAGTGGAAATCATTTTCGTTTCCGTAAGTGAGTACGTGGAAATGAAAAGAATGCATCCTTATATGCTTTGTGTCACATGGTATCAGGAAATGTATAGACATACCCCCTATTTTTCTCTATTCGGTTATTATAGTTCAATTCCGAAGTCTGAGAAAAACTTAATAGGCCTAAATTCTCCAATGCAATTGGCTTCTTTGACTTTACGTATAAGGTCCAGAACACCACTCAGATTAACCTAATGAGTTGCCAAAAAAACTAGTTCCACAGCTCTGATATGCTACCCCCACTCCTGGAAAGAGAAGCTGTGATGACCTAGATCCAATAGCCAAGAGCCAAGACTCCTGAGGCTGGGATGTCAAAATTGATGAGGTGAGGTGAGGTGTATGAGGCCACGAGTTAGCCCTAGGGTGGCAATGGGTCGGGTCGTGTCGGGTTCGTGTCGTGTCGGGTTCGTGTCGTGTCTAGTCAGGTTCGTGTCCAAAAACCCCAGACCCAGACCTGACCCGTTTAACTAATCGTGTCTAGATCCTAAACCCGTACCCGACCCGCTAATAAACGGGTAGACCCGATAAGACCCGGTAAGACCCGTTTATCACCGGGACTATTCAGTTGACCCGATCCGACCCAATCCGAATCGACCCGACTTGACCCGAAAGATCCGCTGGTATTATATATTATAGTATCGGATTGCGGGTAGACTCGACCCGACCCGACCCGACACGACCCGTTGAATACTAAACAGGGCTTCCTGGGTCTACCGTGTCCAGACCTTAAACCCGGACCCGACCTGTTTATTAAACGGGTCTATCTTGTCGACTCGTTTACGACCCGAACCCGTTTAGCCCTGACCCAGACCCGCTAACTTCGCGTCGGGTCTGCCGTGTCGGGTCCGAAATTGCTAGCCCTAGTTAGCCCTACATCGCCTGGAGAGAAGGAGATCCTGAGCTACTTATATATTTTCCTCTCCCAAACATATAAGACGCGTTTTAAAACCATGCGTCGCTACGGATTTCTTAAGAACTCCGTAGTTAAGCGTGCTCGGGTGAGAGTAGTACTAGGATGGGTGACCTCCCTAGAAAGTTCTCGTGCGGGCACGGGCAAAACGGACAATATCTTGTGTGTTTGGGGAGGATGTTACAAAATGGTATCAGAGTCGGTTCTCCTCACTATGGGGGGGTCTAACCCTACACGAGGACGTGTAGCCCTAAGGGGGGGGGGATTGTGACGACGAAGATCTAATAGCCAAGAGCCAAGACTCCTGAGGGTGGGATTCCAAAATGGATGAGGTAAGGTGAGGTGTACAAGGCCACGAGTTAGCCCTACATAACCTGGAGAGAAGGAGATCATGAGCTACTTATATAATTTTCCCTCCCAAACATAGAAGATGCATTTTAAAACCATGCGCCGCTATGGATTTCGTAAGAACTCCATAATTAAGCATGCTCGGGCGAGAGTAGTACTAGGATGGGTGACCTCCCTGGGAAGTTCTCGTGCGGGCACGGGCAAAGCGGACAATATCTTATGTGTTTGGGGCGGATGTTACAGAAATTGTATTCCCTCCGATTGACCATTTGTCTCTGGATAACCTCATAAGCCACCAATCTGTTGGGGAAGTGCACGATGTATGAATGATCATTAGTCTTGACGGCTTCCCATTTCCATATATGGTATGTCAGCCAGATTTTCTCCATCTCCTTGGACATTTCAGATGGGGAGAATCCCTTGATTGAGGTTACCAAGAGCCACTGCTTCAGCGACCAATAATGATCTTTCATCTTCTCCAAGAAAGTCAGCTCAATCGCCACCGACAGTGGAAGCAAGAGCGTTGGGGGGGGGGGGGGTGAGTTTGAGCGACCCCTTCTATGCGTCTGTCATTGGCGATGTCGATGTAGTTTTGAGGCCAAACTTGGAACAACAAATTTGGGAGAGATTTTTTTAGAGAGAGAAACCACAAGGTGATTAGGATCTTCTCGTTTTTGATGGGTGATTGTTTGAACCTTCTTGGTTCCCTCTGTTAGAACGGAATACCTCAGACGAGGTCTCGTTCCACCGACTTACACTCGCGGAAGCGATCTAGGGTTTTCAGATCTCCGACGATCCGAAGAGAAGGATCGAATCCACCAAGAACGATCCAACAATCACAGAGAAAATAAAACAAAGAAACAATCCACACGACATAAAGAGATTTAATTACGTAGTCCGAAAATCCCTATCTCTGCGGGTGTCGATCACCGCCCTTGGAGCAATAGAATTAGATCTTAGAGTTTAAAACCCTCTTGATCTTCTTCCTTGCTCTATCGGATCTCAAGGAGATCAATCTCCTCGCAAAATCCACGAACTTCTTCGTCTCTCAAACACAAGTGAGAAGCCCGAAGAAAAACCCTAAAATGAGCTGTCAAACACAATAACAACATCTTACAAAATCTATGGTCAAAATCCTATTTAAAGTCCCACGAAACCATGCAAAAATGCATCCAACGTGGGCAAGTTTCGTCCCTGGCGCCCAGGGCGTCGCACTGTGGGCGCCCAGGGTGCCAACCACTCGGGTTAGCGCCCTCAGGGGACTGGGCACCACACAGTTATCGCCCAGGGCGCCAACCCTTGTTTGTGGCCCTGATTCTGGTGCTCTCTAGGGATCGGGCATCATACTACTGGCGCCCAAGGCGCCAGCCCTCTGACGGGTACACTCAGAGCTCCTTTTCGTATTCCGTCTTCGCCGAAACTGAGCCAAACTCCACCTGGTGAACTTTTGGTCAATGCTCCCATTCCAGCGAACCTCCACCTTGACGAGTCTCAACTCGCCTCCATCGCACCTCAGGTGGTGAGGTGCTCTTTACTGCGCTAGCAGGAGACAAGTTGGAGCAAGCTTGAGCCATGCTCAACCTTCTTCCTGGTGACCAACTTTGTGAGAAAATCTGAAGCTTTCTCATCCGTGTGAACCTTCTCAACCTCGATCTTACCATCATCCAATCAGTCTCTGATCCTATGATACCTGATATTGATGTGCTTCATCCTTGCATGGAAGACATGATTCTTTGCCAAACAAATCGCACTCTCACTATCATACTGTACCGTAACTGAGTTCTGACCTAATACGCCAACTAGGCCCTTCAACCAGATAGCCACCTTTGCATCTTATGTTAGAGCCATATACTCTGCCTCGTTAGTAGAGAGCGCCGTCACCGACTGTAGCATAGACCTCCAACAGACCGGTCCTTCTCTACATGTGAACATGTATCCTGTGGTAGACCTTCTCCTGTCAAGATCCGTTGCATAGTCTGAATCAGATTATAACATGATATTGATATCTCCCTTCTGCCTAGCAAATAAGATCCCTTTCTTTGTACTGTCCTTTAAATACCTCAAGATCCTCTTGATCGCTTGCCAATTGACCTTCCCTGGATTCAACATGAATCTGGAAACGATGCTCACCGCCTGTGCCAGATCTGGCCTTGTGCAAACCATCGCATATATAAGACAACCTACCGCACTGGCATTCGATGTCTTTTGCATCTCCTGGATCTTCTTCTCTATAGTAGGACACTGCCTCTTGCTCAGAACAAAGTGCAAAGCCAATGGAGTAGAGTTGGCTTTATATCCTTTATCTCAAAACTCGTAAGAACCTTTCGGATATATGTTCCTTGAGACAACCAGAGCTTTTCGGCCTTTCTGTCCCTCCTGATCTCCATATCGAGAATCTTCCTCGTATTTCCGGGATCCTTCATCTCGAACTCCCTGCTCAGCATTTTTTTGAGTTCGACTATTTTATTCTTGTCATGACATATGATGAGTATATCATCGATATAGAGCATCAATGTCGATTGCAGTCTCTCCATCCTCAAAGGTGCGAGTGTAGACGCAGCAGTCATATATCCCTTTCGAATAACTGACTTGTACCATGAACGAGTCAAAGTGCTTGTACCACTGCCTAGGTGACTGTTTGAGTCCATAGATCGACTTCTTCGGCCTGCACATATGAATCTCCTTACATTCTTCAATGAACCCGTCCGGCTATGACATATAGATCTCCTCATTAAGATCCCCATTAAGAAATGCCATCTTCATGTCCATCTGCTCTAGCTCCATGTCATGATGAGCAACTTGAGCTAGTAGCAAATTAATAGAGGTATGCTTGACTACAGGAGAAAAGATCTCCTCATAGTCAATTCCTTTTCGCTGAGCGAACCAGTTTGCAACCAAATGTGCTTTAAACATGGGGTCTTCATTCTGCATACTCTCCTTCTTCTTGAGAACCCATTTGAAACTTATGATCATCTTTCTTTTAGGCCTCGGAACTAATCCCAAATGGAGTTCTTGTGGAAACTGCTCATTTCATCCTTCATGGCCTTCATCCAGCCTTGCCCCTTGCTGCTCCCTGCAGCCTCATCATAGCTTGCTAGATCATCTTCACTGATGATGAAGGCATAGCAAGCCTCGTCATCCCAACGGTATCTTTGAGGCAGTTTGATGGACCTTTTTGACTTTCTCAAAGCCGTGCCTGTAGGCTTCACCTGATCCTGTACTAGAGCCTCTACCTAAGTCTCAATCGGTGTCTCCACCTACTGCTGCTCATCCACATCACTCTCGGATGTGTCACTACTTTATCCATATCTGTCAAGATAACTAGAACCTCTGTAGTAGTCTTTTCTCCCTGACTGGATTTTGCCGCATTGGCCTTCGTCTCTACCATAAGCATGGTCGTCGCGTCAAAGATGACATCTCTGCTGACGATCTTCTTTTGGTTCTTCGGATCCCATAACTTGAAGCCCTTCACACCTTGTTCAAAGTCCAGAAACAGACACTCCTGTGACTTTGGCTTCAACTTATTCCTCTCATCGCTCAGGATAAGAGCGAACGCCTTGCATCCAAACACCTTTATCACGGAAAGATCTATATCTTTCCTAGACCATACCTCCTCGATACACTTGAATTCCAGTAGCTTCGAGGGAGATCGATTAATCAAATAGCATGCATTGTTAATTGATTCTGCCCAAAAAGACTCGGGTAGAGTTGCATGCACTCATATGCACCTCTCTTTCTCCATGAAGGTCCTATTCTTTCTTTTTGCAGCACCATTCTGCTGAGGGGTCTTCTTCACTGTGAAGTGCTTGGCAATGCCCTCCTGCCAATAGAACTTGATAAACCTTCCATCCTTGTATTCACCTCCGTTGTCGCTCCTCAAGTACTTGATCTTTCTCTCCATTAGGTTTACCATATCTGCCTTCCAAGTTTTGAACTTATCAAATACCTCGGACTTCTCGTGCATGAAGTAGACCCAAACCTTCCGAGAGTAATTATCCAGGAACGTGACATAGTATCGTGCTCCACTATGCGAACAAGTCAGAGCCAGTCCCCAAACATCGGAGTGAATGTAGTCAAGAGCGCCATTCGCCTTTTCTTAGTAGAAGCCAACTTGAACGAAACCTTGGACTACTTCCCAATGATGCATAATCAGCACAACTCTAATTTACATTCACCTACACCTTTCAGTAGCTTCCTTCTGTGTAGTTCCTGTAGCCCCTTTTCGCTTATGTGGCCCAGCCTCTGATGCCATAGCAAAGCTGAATCTCGCTCTGAACCGACGTTTATGGAGCCTGCTGCTCCACCGAAGACTATACTCCCAGATAATCTGTATAGATTGTTCGCCTGCCTTTCTCCTCTTATCACTACCAATGATCCCTTAGTAACCTTGATCTTCCTATCTCTCGATGAGTAGGCATACCCGTTTGCATCTAAAGTACCCAAGGAAATAAGGTTCTTCTTAAGAGCTGGAATGTGCCTTACGCTCCCAAGCGAACGAATCGTACCATCGTTAATCTTCAGTCTAACTGTTCCTATATTTACAACCTTGCAGGAGGCATTTTTCCCCATAAGAACTTCACCGTAATTTTTCTCCTCATATGTGTCGAACCAATCCCTTTTTGCACACAAATGGAACGTACAACCACTATTAATAATCCATTGAGATGAGGATTTACCTGAGGATACGGAGAGTAACTCGCCATCGTCGTTCTGCAAAATGACACCCGCTGTGTTAGAGTTCTCCATCTTCTTTTCCTTCTCCTTTGTCTCGTCTTGCAACTCGAAGCAACGTTTCTTGATGTGTCCTTTCTTCCCGCAGTGAAAGCACTTTAGATACTTTGATCGTCCCTTGGACATAGACCGACTCTTATCCCGTCTCTGGCTTCTAGCATGCCTATCATTCAATCGGCCTCGATGCTCATGAGAGCTCTTCACAACGAGTCCAGCACCCTTCGCATCTTCTCCTGTATTTTTATACATCATTTCATGGGAGATGATCGCTTGGACAATCTCTTCAAAGTTGAGAGTCTCCTTACCAAACATTAGGGTGGTTCTGAAGTGTTTGTAGGATGGTGGAAGAGACTATAGTAAGAGCAGTGCCTTGTCGTCTTCCTCATATTTCACCTCCACCCACAGAAGATCTGAAATACACTGATTGAAGCAGTTCAGATCCTCCATCAGATCCTCATCTTCATCCATACGCAAATTGTATAGTTCATCCTTCAAGAATAATATGTTCGAGAGGGATTTTCCCATGTACAGTGACTGTAATTTATCCCAAGTACCTTTAGCCGATATTTCCTCTATGAAACTATACATGACTTTATCCAATAGATGAAGCTCTATGGAACTCATCGCCTTCTGATCGGCTTTCGCCCATGCTTCAGTCGTTATATCATTTAGTGCATGCTCTTTACCCATAATACACATGAGGAGATTTTGTTGTATCAAAATATTCCTTATTTTCCTCTACCATAGCGTGAACTTGGTCTTCCCATCGAATGGCTTGAGATCAATCTTCATGCTACTCATGGTGGTCTTCTCTTCGGCCATCTCTGATAGATCAGACATAAAACCTTCCAAAACCTTGGCTCTGATACTAGTTGTTGGCATGAAATACCTCAAATGAGGTCTCGATCCGCCGCCTCACACTTGCAGAAACGATCTAGGGTTTTCGGATCTTCGATGATCTGAAGAGAAGGATTGAATCCACCAAGAATGATCGAACAATCACAGAGAAAATAAAGCAAAGGAACAATCCACACGACACAAAGATATTTAATCATGCAGTTCGAAAATCCCTACCTCTGCGGGTGTCAATCACCGCTCTTGGAGCAATGGAATTAGATCTTAGATTTTACAACCCTATTCTTCTTCCTCGCGCCACCAGATCTCAAGAAGATCAATCTCCTCTCAAGATCCACGATCTTCTTCGTCTCTCAAACACAAGCGAGAAGCCCGAAGAAAGACCCTAAAACGAGCCATCAAATACAATGACAACGTCTTAGAAAACCTAGGGTCAAAATCCTATTTAAATCCCCACGAAACAGCGCAAAAACGTGTCTAATGTGGGCACGTTTCGTGCCTAGCGCCCAGGGCGCTACCAAAGGCGCCAACCTGTAGCCCGCCGACGAAAATCGCCGAAAAGCTGGCGCCTAGGGTGCCAACCTGAGAGGGTGGCACCCTCAGGGGACTGGGTGCCACACAGTTGGCGCCCAGGGCACCAGCTAACCCTCATTTGTGGCCTCGATTTTGGTGCCCTCCAGGGACCAGGCGCCATACTGCTGGCGCCCAGGGTGCCAGCCCTCTGACGGGCACACTCAGAGCTCCTCTTCACGTTCCGTCTTCACTGAAACTGAGCCAAACTGCGACACCCTCGGCTTCTAGTGGATTTGATCATCACCGACCATGATTTTTTTTGATTGGATTTCCACATAAAATCGATGTCTCATGCCTATTTATTGTGCTTTTTTATCTTTTTCATTTATTTTGTTCTTCGTGAATTGTTTGCAGGTTTCGTTTCTCTGCAATGCAACTCAGACTATATCCATATTATTGATATTGCTTTGTGAGTGTTAAGCGAAGAACAAAAGCACTTTCTCTTGGTTGAATTGCAATGGCATATCTTCTCTGAAAGGTTTCAAATGCAAATTTTAATATAAGAAAATTTGATTGGAAGACAATTTTTGCAATATTTCAATAGAAAGTAGATGTCATGATTCAACAGGTCTTAAAAAAGGTGCTGAAGGGTTTTTTGGGGAAGTCAATAGACATGGAATCAGCGCTTGGGAAGAGTATAATCTTTTGGAGACGATTACGAATCACCTATGTTTATCGGAGAAGCTTCTCCACGATCTCATGACGGAGAAGTCTGTCATCGATCTTTGGTTGAAGCTTGAGTCTCCTTACAAGACTAAGTGCCTGATGAGTCAGCTGTATTTGAAGAAATAGTTATGTCGTCTATGGATGACAGAAGACACTTTGGTGGTAGATCTTCTTAAAAAGCTTTCTCGTTTACTTTCAGATCTGTCATTTAATGGTAATAAAATTAAGGACAAAGATTATGGCCTAATTTTATTGTTATCCCTCCAATCGTCATATGAGAATTTGACGAAGACATTGCTGAAAGGACATCATTACACTTGAAGAGGTCACCTCATCCCTATTGTCTTAAGAATATTGAAAGAAGAGGATGGATAACAATTTTCAGGTAGATGGATCTAGCATGTTTGTTGATAGGACAAGGATAGATATACATGATCTAAGAAGGGCTAGTCTAGATCAAAGTCGAGGGGCAAGAAGGAGGTGGAATACTATTACTATCATAAGAAGGGTTACATCAAGATGGATTGTCTAAAGATGAAGCCTATGGAGAATAATTTGGGAAGTAGTCAATAGTTTAGATTGCTTCTAATGTTGCTAATGTAGAAGAGGATATTTCAGATAATGCAGTTCTGTCAATTATAGTAAGTAGAGATTTGAAGGATAAGAGGTTCCTAGATTCTAGTTGCTCTTACCACATGTGTCCTAATCAGGATTGGTTTACTTCTTATTAGAAGATGAATGGTGGTACAGTCTTGATGGGCAATATTGTCGCCTGCAAGACCGTTAGGAAGGGAGATGTAAGTATCCAATTGCAGGATAGTACAATGAGGACGTTGATAGAAGTTCAACATGTTCAAGAGCTCAAATAGAACTTGATCTCTCTTGGTACTCTAGACGTATTGGGTTACAAGTTCAGCGCTCAAAGTGGAGTCTTTAAGGATATCTCATGCATGGTAGAATAACCATTATGAAGGGTCATAGAGTTGGTACTCTGTACATTCTTTTGAGCCGCACAATTAAAGGAGGTGCACTATTTTTTACTTCATCCAGTGAACAAGAGGTAGTCTCGTCAAGGTTGTGGCATAACATCTAGGTAATACGAGGGAAAGCGATCTATCTTAGTTGAGCAAGAGAGGCTTACTTTCATGTGTGAAAAATGTCAATCTTGATTTTTGCGAGTATTGTATGTTTGGGAAGCAACATCATGTCAAGTTTGGTTCTTCAGTCCATGACATGAAGGCAATGTTAGATTGCATTCATGTTGATATTTGGGGTCCCTCAAAGGTGACTTCAAAAGGGAATCACGGTTCTTTGTGTCCTTCATGGATGACTATTCAAGGAAGTTTAGGTATTCATGTATAAGACCAAAGACCACTTATTCGAGACTTTCAAGAGATGGAAGTCTTTGATAAAGAAGCAAACCGATAAAAGTTAAAGCATCTCCGCAATAAAAATAGGGGAGAGTTCACATCAAAGGAATTCCAAAACTACTATGAGGATGAAGGTATTACTCGACACTTCGTAGTTCAGGAGACACCACAACAAAATGGCACCATAGAGACAATGAACCATACATTACTTGAGCGAGCATACTGTATGCTCTA
Source organism: Chamaelirium japonicum (assembly GCA_947650365.1). Lineage (NCBI taxonomy): Eukaryota > Viridiplantae > Streptophyta > Magnoliopsida > Liliales > Melanthiaceae > Chamaelirium > Chamaelirium japonicum. The sequence goes on along the minus strand of OX393549.1, from coordinate 11,150,180 downwards.
TGAATCAAGCTTGGGTAAGGAATTTTGGGCAGAGGGTGTTAACACAACATGCTATTTGGTTAACAGATCACCTGCTACTGTGCTCCATAAGAGGTTGGGTCAGACAACTCAGTGGACTACTCGATTATCTGAGTGTTTTGATGAACAAGTTACTATCACGTCAAGGATAACAAGCTAGACTCATAAGTAATTAAAGAAATGCATATTCTTGGGATATCTACACCAAAATAGCAATTTGTAATGATCAATTAGTAACGGTTGTTACAAAAAGTGTTACAAATATTTGTAACGCCATATTCCTAACGATTTTTTTTGTGTTATTAAATATTTTTATAATAGATAGCTGCGTTACTAGATCCTTATTTTGGTGTAGCATAGTTAATGGGTAGGGGTTATAGTGCCCAAAATCGCAGTCGTTCATTACTAGTAGGGTGTGACTGTCAATGAGACTCCATTGCCAACTTCCAACATATAGAGTATAGAGATTGATCTTGCAGGTGAAGGTTAGGGTGATCCTGTGTAGGTTGAGATTCAAGCTCCTAAGGCATCTACAGAGGTAGAGCAGACTACTCTGGTGAGGGAGGAGGTTAGGGCTTCAGATCCCCAGTCAGATTTGGTTATGTGGATTTAATAACTTATGCTTTGACTTTGATTGATGGAGATGAGGTAGCCATTTGCAGCGAAGCAGTTTCATATTCTGAGTGCGTTCAGTCAGGTATGGCTATAAATAAGGAGATTGAGTCTCTTTTACAAGAATCAGACATGGAAGCTTGTTGAGAGAACTAAAGGGCAGAGTGTGACAGAAATGATGCAAGTGGGTATACAAGATGAAAGAGGATTTCTCTAGAAGATGTTCGGTATAAGGCACAAATTTTGGTGAAGGGCTACTTACAAAAAGAAAGCATCAACTACAATGAGGTGCTTTCACCAGTGGTAAAACATACTTCTATATGTATTCTGTTGTCTATAGTGGCATTGTTTGATCTTGAGAGATCGATGTGAAGGAAGCGTTCTTGCATGGCAAGTTGGAAAAACTTGTCTATATGCAGTAGCCTGAGGGATACGTGGGGGAAGGGAAGGAGGACCATATGTACAAATTAAAAAAATAAATTGTATGGGATCAAACAATCGCCAAGATGGTGATACAAGAGATTTGACACATTTATGTCTTATTATGGGTACATTAGAAGTGAGTATTTTCGTGCATCTACTTCAAGAAACTTCATGATGATAATGTGATATATCTTCCTCTTTATGGGGATGATATGCTCATTGATACAAAGAGCATATAAGATATTAATATTCTAAAATATCAGTTATGTGATGGGTTTGAGATGAAGGATTTGGGTGATGCAAAGAAAATACTTGGTATAGAGATCATCAGAGATAAGAAGCGTGTGACATTTTGCTTGACATAGAGGAGATATATAGAGAGGTGGTTTCTTGGTATGGCATGAACAATGCTAAGCTAGTTAGCATCCGGCCCTCTTATTGCCCATTTCCAATTTTCGGCGATATTGTCTCCCAGCATCGACTACGAGCATGAGTGCATGGCTTGTGTATAATATATGAACATAGTTGGTAGTTTTACGTATGCAATGGTGTGTACTCATCCAGATATTGCATAGGTAGTTAATGTGGATAGCCAAAACATATGTGATATAGGAGGAAGCATTAGCCAATCGTGAAGTGCATACTGTAGTACCTATGTGCTACATTGGACACTGATCTTCACTTTCAATATGAAGGTGATTCGTTCAGAGATACAATTGAGTATGTTGATGTTGACTATGCTGGTAACCTAGATGGGCGGAGAACCATGACATGTTATGTTGTTATAATAGGAGTTTTGGTGAGTTGGAAAGCCATTCTACATGCCATATTTTCACTATCGACGATAGAGGCGGAGTACATGGCTATAATAGAGACAGCCAAGGAGACAATCTGGCTCCAAGGATTGTTGGTGTGTTTGGTCTCTCAAAGCCTAGAGTGGTGGTATATTCTAATAACTAGAGCGCTATCTATTTGGCAAATAACGACGTGCATTACTCACAAGCGAAGCACATTGATATCCAGTCTCATTTTGTTTGGAAAATTATCAAGGATAAAGTTTGTTCCGTTGTGAAAATTCATACCAAGATAATATTACTGATACGTTGATAAAGCTCACTACAATGGTTAATTTTAAGCATTGCTTGAATTTGGTCAAAATGTTGTGAAGAGGATTGCACCGTCAAGGTGCTAGCACTGTTAGGGTGCTTTGGCATGTCTGCAGTATGCAGTTCGGGACACTATAAGGGTGTTATTTGATACCATCAAGGTCCAATAGAGATGACAATCAGATCCATGAAGTAATTTCACCAAGATGGAGAATTGTTGAGTTGTTCCTCAATTCTGATGTTCGAGGAAAACTTACCGTCCAACCCGTCGGAGGGTCCAACCGACCGATCGGTTTTGCTCTTCAAGAAACAGGCGTTCTTGAAGACTGATCGGTTCTTCCACAGACCGATTGGAACTACTCGTGATGTTGATTTTGTCAAGTCATGGTGAAACCGACTAATCGGTTTGTCTGCATCAGGAAATCATTTCTATTGGGTTTAGGTCATTTATGTGATATAAACCCTATACTATATAAATGGTATTTTGAGGCCAAACTTGGGACGATGAATTTGGAAGAGATTTTTTGGGAGGAAGAGAAACCCTATGGTGATTAGGGTCATCTCGTTGTTTGTGGGCATTTGCTTATAGTTTCCTTGTTTCCTCAGCTTCTAGTGGATTTGATCATCCTCGCTCGTGAATTTTCTCAATTTGGGTTTCGATGTAAAATCGTTGTCGGGTACTTGTGTGGTGTGTCTTCTATCTCGCTCCTTTATTTTGTTCTTCGTGAATTGTTTGTGGTTTGTTTCTCTGCATTGCAATTCGAACCATATCTCCATTGTTAATCATGTTCCGCAAGCGGTGTGCCGACAAGAAAGGCCCCATTGTCGTAATTGAGCCACAGCTCAACAACATCTTCATGCCAGGCCTACAGTTTTTCCGATCATGGTAATCAAAATTTGGTCGAGAACATCTCCCTTGATTTACATGAACCTAGACCAATAGCAATCTAAGATCAACATCCTATTCTTTTGGAAAAATATTGTATGAATGGCCAAGGGGTGTCTAGAATGTAATATTCAGTGAATGACTGCAACTCCCTTGAAGCACTATTCAAAGCAGGCCCTCTTGCATTGGATTCTATTTTGGAAAAGTGCAGGCCAGGACAGATTTTTTTGAGTAACACTACATACATGGTAGAATAAGTTCATCCTGTATTGTTTATTGCCTTTTGGATTCTAGAACACTAATGGGGTTAGTAAAAGATACTCCTTGGCATAGTTGACATTACTTTAAGGAGGGAATGAGGTGTAATCCTTATAGCATGTGTCTTGTCTCTGTGGTTCTTTTCTCTTTCTTCCAATGGGAAGTGGAAATGCCCATCTCCAAGAAATCCTAAGACAAGGTGAACCAACCCAGCCCCTCCATCTCCCTCCCATGACAAAACTCTATTCTTGAAGTCAAAGGTGGCTGCTAGATTCTAAAACTCCATAGCCTCCTCTCAGGCTCTCTTTGATTCGAGGTCTTCATCGAGAGAATCGATGGCACGAATCGCTCCCGATTGGTGCAAGAGGAACCCTTTGACAAAAATTCAGAATCTGAGGGTGACGAGGAGGAGAAGGAACACGGCGACAAGGCATGACGGCAAGCAAGATGATGAGAGGTGGATGTTGAGGAGGAGGAAGAGGTGAGGGGTTGTTGGATCTGTAGGCAAGTCTACTGCTTGGCTTTTTCTTTTTAATCGTCGATGTTCTCTTTCTTTATTTGCCATGTAAGAACTTCTATCAATGACTGTGTTCGAATGACACCTCCATTGATTTTTGGCTTGTGATGTTTGGGTGAAGAAAATCCAAGACCTAATGAATAAAGCAAAAGGTTGAAGAGATGAAGGTGATGGATGATCTTCATTAGAGAATTGCAGATTACCTTTTCAATTTTCCTCATATTCTTGCTCTAAAGATAGAAGTAAGACCCTCTTATTTAGATGTATCTCCAACATTAAGTTATGGTAAAGGACAAATTCTGAGAAACCTATCATTTTTTTTTTACAGTTATTTTCAAATTAATTAATCATTTTGGATAGTTTTAGGCCAAATGGCCTACTAATCAAATATATATACCAGCTTGTTCCAAAAAAAAGTATATCACAAGGTTGGCATTGGAGAACTATGAGAAAAAGGCGGAAGATCTTCAAAATTTTTAAAAAGTAAAAAAAAAAATTTCTATGAAAGTGTATCTACAAAGAGATGTAACAAATATTTTCAAGATACTAGCGCAAGCAAGGCCAATCGGCATGTACCTGCGACAACAAACTCCTAGTAACTAGAAAGATCAATAAAACAAACATAAAATCATTGATATACAATCCACAAGACTATCATATATGATCTATATATTTAATGGCTCATAAATTAGTTCTTTAATAGTTTTCGTACTTTATGATACAATTTTTTGCAGTCTTAGCCTCTTTTTCAATTTGGATGGCTATCCCTAGAATCTTATTTTTGCATTTGAATTGATTATTGTTGAATAAATAGTTGATAGTTATATAAGAGGGTTAGTCATCTCTTTCATAGTCATTAATAGGAGGAGAAGGCTCTCCGGGGGGATTGGCTCGAATAGTCGCCAATTCTAGTTTCTACATTTTGGTAGTCAATGGAAAATAATCACTACACCAATTGGAGGAATAAACTGCATAAATAAATGACGGGCAAAATTTGTCTTTTAATAAACGACGGTCAATTCATATTTTTTAGTGATAAAAACGACGGACATTGAAAAACGACATACTGAAAAACGACGGTTATTGCCCGTCCTTTTCAACAGTATTGGTATAGTGAATGTTATATATTTATTTTTGGCCTTTCTTTAAAATGAATTTACCGACATGGCATTGTGGCGTTCGATTCTAAGGTCAAATCCTACATTGAGAAGTTTCATGACATAAATACCATCCTATATACTTGGTAAAGGGAGATATATACTTGTATTTTAATGACTTGGACTACCAAATGCATAATGGAACAGTTTTAAAATAAGAATTAGGCCATGACATTTGAACTTATCGATATAACATGACACGTTGGTAAACAAGCTTACTAGGACAAGATGACTAGGGCAAGAAGGAACAAATACATCTAACCGTCCATTCAAACTAACAGCGGCTAGGATTTTTTTAATCAAACTATGTTTATTAACAGTCCGATGTTACCGAAGGCGGTCGGGGGAGTGTTGCCGCCAAAGGCGACTGTCCAAGTGCTGACAGGCATGAACATGCACTAGTATCGAACATGACAAATTAAGTATGGGTCATTAAACTTGTGTCAAATCTAACTACTACACTAGCTATGCTAACTATCCGCCTACCGCAATAGTTGGCCATTCTTCTACCTTTCATCAACCACTACTATTTGATCTTGTTTATATGCCTAGATATTCATCAAGTTTGTTCTTATGTAGAACATGACCAAAATTAACATTTCATCAGCCACTATTTTTTATATGGTTTGTATGCTATGACAGTACCACAATGTTTGGAAGATTGACACACAAGAGATCAAAAGAAAATTTTCTCATGATAGTCAAAACATACAAAAATTTGGCTTAAGGTGTTGTAGACACAAAATGGCCGTGTTAGTGTATATTATAAGCTACACGGGTATTCGGTGTATGGGACTTACTCTTTTTTTTTTTGAGAATCCCTCTCGAAGTGATGGGGGGGGGGCGGGTTCGGCCTAGACCCCTACCGTCCAGTTTATTAAGAAAAAAGAAAATACAAAAAATGTCTAAGAGGAACTAGCACCCATGGAGGAGTCCCTGCCAACAGGCCAACACAAATAGCCTAGGAGCTATACATAAAATAATCAACATAAAGTTCCTAAGATGAAGGATCCCTCAATCTTTCCAATGACAGAGTTGGGCTGGGAAGGAACCCAAACCTTTCCACCCAATGGGAAGTCCAACCGTCGAAGCCTTATCAAGAATGGTGTTATCCTCCAACAAAGAAACGATGAACTGGGTCCTGCACCCCTCCCCCAAGGGTGGTTGATCGATCCCTCGGAACACCCACGTAGGCCGAGTTAGGCTGTGGTGGTCAATGGTGCACTTCAGACTCAACAGCTCGAGATCTGGCACGAAGCGCATCCCTGACCTCAATCAAGTCCGACCCTCGATCAGCCAATCGAGGACTGCGGCGCGTAATCAATGAGCAAGAGGAGGTAATTGGCTCGAAAGCAGTTACAGTACCAGCCACTGTTATAGCAGCATCCCCATCACCAACAATTTGTGAAACGTCATCAATAGCTGCACCACTACCAGCTCGCATAACATCAGCAATTGCCGTGCCATCAGCTTAACGTCAGCGGTTATAGCACCACCAGCTCGTGTAACATAAGCAATTGCAGTGCCACCATCTCGCATAACATCAGCAGTTACAGCAGCACCAGCTCGCATAACATCAGCAACTTCAGCAACATTGGCTGTGCTGACAGTGCCAGCATCGGCTACAACATTTGCAGCATCACCGTAGATTACCCCACCTTTAGTTGAAGCGTTCACAGCCTGCGTAACAACAACAAAAGTCTCTGATCCTGTTGTGCCAACCATAACATCTGCACAAGTGACCGCAGGAATAACAACGTCCCCAGCCTTCCCAACATCGTCAATAGGCCCACCAACAGCATCAATATCACTAACCTCATGGCTCCCTAAAACCTCAAATCTGGAACCACTCCCTCGATTTGGAACACTGGGGAACAAGGGGGCTTTACCTCTTTTTGTTTTGGCCACTTGAATCCATGGATGAGACTCCGGGTGCACATGCAAAGTGGGTGGAGGCATCTCAATAGGAGCAGCCCCTGCATCGCTATGACTCAGAATATTCCCAGTCGGCCTCCACCCCTTCTTGGTAGGAATAGCCCAAGGCCAAGGAGAATTTTTTCAGTTATTGGAGATCTTAGGATGGATAGCACAAGCATCTCGTTATGATCAAATGACTGACAGGCTCTACATCGAGTAGGCCTCCAATCATACACGACCGTTTGCATCAAAAGAAGAGCACCTGTATCACTCCGAGCTTCAACTTCATCACGGAGAGCATCCTCAATGTTGACCTCCACACAAATCCGTGCATAATTCATTCGACCTCCTTTTTTGTGCCCAACAGCAGCAGCCGTGGGGGCATCCATTAAAATCGGGGTACCTAGCACACTCCCCATTCTGCTAAGAGCATCGAATGACCAAAGCTTTTTAGGAATATTAGGAAATCGGACCAACAAAGGGGCTTGGGAAAGGAACTCCCTCCCATACTGTTGATCTCTAACCCACTTTTTAAGGAATATGGGTCGTCCTTGAAAATGCCCCGGCCCCCCATTCAAAATTCTATCACATTCAAATTCATTGTTGAAACTAAAGAGGAAGATCCCATTCTCTCAAGAAAACAGATCCATGCCACCCCTAGGTTGCCATAGTCTTGTCACTGTAGCCTTAAGAATAGGAAAGAAATGTCTCTTCCCTAGGACAAATCCCACAAGGGAATGGGTCCAGAAATTCTCAGTCTTAGCAATTTATTTCCTTGGGCAAAACAGCAGCTTTCTTACCCTCAATCACACTAGGCTTAATAAACAAAAGCTTTAATTCCTCGACCGACAGAGCAGAGGTAGAAATTGTCAAAGAAGGAGCCCAAGCATTACCTATTGCTCTGCGTGAAGAAGAAGAAGAAGCCCCTCCAATCCCAGATTGCACGCCATTTTCTGATTTCACTGGATCCACACCCTTTCTTGCAGGTTAGCATGAGCCAGGCATTCCTACAAACACTTGTTGGGCGTCTGGGCTCCAGGTTTGGCTTGTTGTAACATTGGCAGTAGCACTGTCCCAAGGTGGAACAAGTTGCCCATCAACCACCTCAAGAGCATGAGCCATGACCTCAACATCTGGCACACGAAGTGTAGGGGGCGTCCCAACCTCACAACCGACATTCACCCCTACTACAGCACCACATCTTGGGCTATGTTGGGAATACTGCAAAGATGGAAACTCCTCCTTCTCCAAATCCATCTCAGTCGAACCCAACTCCCCTCCGTCCACCAGATCGTGGTATCCTAAAGGAGAGAATCCACCTTCTGCAGAATTATTTCCCGATCCATGGCACAAAGACTTCTGCAATTTCAACGATTTAGATACAAATATCATTGTAATATATATGTTGGCAATTGCCTAATGTGAAATGAGGACTCATTATTCTAAACCCTAGCCGTCTCTCTCTATCTCTCTCTCACTCTCTCTTTCTCCTAGGGTTTGTGGTAGCATGGTATCAGAGCTAGGTCCCACCCCGTCTCCCCTCCATGTAGTCCCGTCGCATCCTCTTTCTCCCTCTGATCGAGATCTTCTTCCTCCCTCCGATCGAGAGACACTCTGTTTGCAGGCTGGTGTTGAGAATAGTCCCACATCAGTAAATGGGTGCGAGTTCCACTTCTTTATTAATTGTTTCCCCCTACCTGTCATCACCGGTTTTGAGGGGGCATAAGAATCGTAACATGGTATCAGAGTGGGATTGATCTCGTCCCTCTCTCCGCTGCCTTCGTATCCTCTTCCTCATCAATCAAGCCCTGACAACATCATCGTCCCTTGCTCCAGCAACACCCCTTTAACCAGCAAAGCCCAGGCTTACCCGTATTATGTCCGTGCGACTCACGGATTGTATTGACTCCGTGATATTATGGAAGATGAGATCCATGGTACAGCCGGTCTATGGCGCAGTAAGTTGATTTAGTGTCTCTGTGATGTCTTATAACTGAGGCAACTCAATTCCACAAAATAAACAGTACGGTGAATACTCGTATCCAGAATACCTCGTAACTATAATACCTCACAGGATACTTTGAACCAAATGGAGCCTGAGAGATATCTTCATAGCAATTGAGACCATCTCTTCACAACAATTAAGGCGGTCTCCTCAAATAAAATTGAGACATTGAGATCTCCACATCTCTTCACAACAATTAATGTAGTGAAATAACTCATCAATTTGCGTCATTTCATCACTTTTTCATAAGGGTAGAGCTTGCATATCTTCGGTAAGATATTGGCAGTCTTGGCATCGGACTAGCCACGCCTTACACGTGAAACGCCCCCCTTGGGACGAGGCTGTGAAGCAGCCTCTCACCGCTGATCTCCCTTCTTGGTTGCACCCCGTGCCTACCCGTACTGAGCCTGCACCCGGTTCTACCTGTGTGCACGCCCGAGTGGAATACCGAGTGCCTGTCTACGTGTCTTAGCCTGCGTCCTATGCCCTGTGCTATATTTGTGCCCACACCCGAGCGTGATGTTATCTTCGTCTGGCGCTATGGCCACTCACCGAGTCCCTTCGCACCTCTGATTTAAGGGTGTTGGCGGCCCTGCCCCTATGCATCGTCTTACCGCTGTGGCCTGCACTGCCGCGGTCCCTCCTGACACTATAGCTGCTCCTCCCCTAGACCGACTTCAACGCCTCGAGCAGTGAGTTGAGCAGTTATTTCTACAACGATCTGCCTCTATCTCCTCTAGTGTTTTTGCGCTCTCTGCCATGTTGGATACCTCTGCCACATGGACTATGGACTCCAAGGCCTCACACCATATGACACCCGACGAATCTATGCTCATTGCCTATCAACCTGCATTGCACGTGCCACCGATCCACACTGTTGATAGCTCTCTACTGGCCATCATACATTCTGGCTCCATCACTACTACTTCAGATCCTACAGGACGTCTATTTCTTTCCTCTATTCAACATGCTCCTCAGCTTTGTATGAATCTTATTTCCATTAGTCATCTTTGTGATTCTGGACTAACTGTCTCTTTCACCTCTTCTTCTTGTGATGTGCAGGATTCACATACTGGTTAGAGGGTTGGCGTTGCTTGTAAGAGAGGCAGATTGTGCCATCTGGAATACCTTCACCTCCTTGCCTCTCCTCCCTTAGACTTTTGTGGTATTGTCACCTCTGCTGCCGACCTATGATATCGAAGGTTAGGTCATGTGTCAGAGTCTCGACTTAAAAACCTCTTCCAGGCTGGAGCATTATGTCATGGCTCCTTCACTCCACTCTTCGTTTGTACTGGCTGTAAGTTAGCCAAGCATTCATCCCATTCTTCTCACCTCATTCTTCTATGTCTATTTGTCCTCTTGATTTAGTACTTTCTGACATTTGAGGTCCAACTCCTTTTCCCTTAATGGCTAGTTTATATTATTACATCAGTTTCATCGATAATTACTCTTACTTCACTTGGATCTTTCTTCTCCTTCACCATTCTAAGATACCCGAAATCTACCAGACTTTTACCACTATGATCCACACTCAGTTCCATACTCATATCAAGACCTTCCAGTCTGATTGTGCACGTGAGTATCTCTCCTCTATGATGTGTTATATTCTTCATTCCTATGGAACCCTTTTCCAGCAATCATATCTTTATACTTATGAGCAGAATGAGATTGCTGAGAAAAAGCACCGTCATATTCTAAAAACCGCCCGTGCTTAGCTTCTTTCTTTCTTAGTTTCTCGCACCTTCTAGGCAGAGGCTATTCTGACCTCAGTCAATCTCATCAATATCTTATTACGATCCAAGGCCCTCGTATAGCGGAACATGATCTGCATAGAACCACGGTGGAGATGACCACTGACAAGACCGAGAGTAGAGAAAGAACAAGCAAAACACCCAAGAAAATTTCGACAATGACCGATCGATGGATTCACTAGTATGGGACTTGAGATCAATTACAATTGTCTCTAACCAATCCCTCATACACCCACAAAGATATATCTCCCTAAGAGAATATAACCCGCAGCCCTACACCCCAAAGATAAGAAGGAACCCTTCCTGAAATCCTTGCGGTCTCCAATGGCTTCCTCTCCCTCTTCCTTAGTGATAGATGCCTTCTAAACCCTAACCCGGGATGGTATCGTGCCTTTGTGATCATCCATGATCCCCTAGGTTTGTCCTAGGACCTCCCTTTTATAGGATTAATTTCGTATCTGACTTGGGGAAGGAGTCCCATGAGAAAACACAGACCAAAACACATCACCTGCGTACTGCCAGCCACAGCCGTGCGCACAACCTGTGGAGGTGTGCACACGACACGACCCGTCTATTCACCTGCCTTTTTATCGATGCCAGTCATGTGCACGACCTGACAGTCATGCGCACGACTCTTCCTAGTTGACCCTTCCTTGCTCCCGTCGTCTTTCGCTATTTCTTCACGCACGAACCTTTGAGTTATATGTGGCTTATTTGGAGCCGTATCTTCAATAATCTCCACCTTGGCGTTATAACAAGACATGAGCATCTCCACGGACCGAATTACCATCTCTTTGTATCGTAAATCCATCTCCTAGTCATCATCGCCGCCTTTGCCCCCACACCGGAAGCCCAATCATCGAACTTGGTGATTGCCCAAGTATTTCGACTTGGCCGACCTCCTAATCAACCTCACCCTTTAGCATGCTCCACCTGCACCATTGTTCTTCACCGAACACCGTGCATGCACCGCCGTGCTCCCGGCTATCGCCATGATCCTGGAAGCTCCAACTATCACTCGTTGATGACTTCGCCGTAAACCACGGCCCTTGATTCGCTCTGTGACACTGCCCGTGCTCATCACTCCAGAGTTGTTGCCTATCGGCCAACGCTCGAATATCTTTTGCACCCTATTGCACAATAGGTATGCCCGCAGCTGAGTCCACCGCTATCATGACCGTCATCGCCACCGCACCTTGCTAGACCGTAGGTGTGCCCCCGAACGTGCATGCCGCTACCACACCCATATTGCCCGTCGGCACCTCCACCAGTCACTCGTCTGCAACCCATATCAGTCCGGCCATCGACGACTGAACATGATGCCGTCAATGACTCCTGTGTCATCGAGGTGCTCCCCCTCGATCCAGGCACCCGCACGTACCGTGCCATTGCATCCTGCCGCCATGATCCGTCGAGCCGAGGAGTAGGTGCCTTGACCGCACCCACCTCCCTGCTAATGCCTTCGGTGTCTCGAACCATCCTGAGGGAGGAAATGCTCGACCTCAAGCTCCCCCTCAAAGACTCCTCCGAAGACCTGAATCTCCCGGAGAGCACTGGACCATGCCTCTCCCAGCCATGCCCTTCACCTAGGGCGTCGGACATCGTTGCAACAAGCCACTCGGTAGGAGGTGCTATACCGCAACCTCTCCCTGAGCCTTTGGTTTCCTTCTTGAGTACTACTCCCGGGTCCTCCGTCGTATCACGTGCATCTCGGCCCACTTTTCTCGATCTACCTTGCTCTACACCATCGAACTATAGCCTCCCCGGATCCCCCAACAATAGCTCTGATACCAATTTGTTGAGATCCGAGGCCCTCGCACAGCGAAACACGATGCGAGTAGAAGCACCGCGGTGGAGATGACCACCGACAAGACTGAGAATAGAGAAAGAACAAGCAAAACATCCAAAAAAAATTGGCAACAACAATCGATGGATTCACTAGTATGGAGAAAACCTGAGATCAATTACAATTATCCCTAACCAATCCTTTATACACCCACAAAGAGATACCCCCCTAAGAGAATAGAACCCGAAGCCCTACACCCAAAAGACAAGAAGAAACCCTTCCTGAAACCCTTGCGGTCTCCAATAGCTTCCTCTCCCTCTCCCTTGGTGATGGATGCCTTCTAAACCCTAACCCGGGATGCTCTAGTGCCTTTATGATCATCCATGATCCCCTAGGTTCGTCATAGGACCTCCCTTTTAGAGGGTTATATTTGTATCCAACTTGGGGAATGAGTCCCACGAGAAAATGCAGATCAAAATGTGTCACCCGCGTGCTGCCAGTTACAGTCGTGTGCACGACCTGACCTGTCTTCTCGCCCGACTTTTCTGTCGATGCCAGTCGTGTGCACGACTCTTCGTGGTCGACCCTTCCTTGCTCCCGAAGCTCCGTCTTCTGTCGTTTCTTCGTGCACGAATCTTGGAGTTGTATGCGGCTTGGTTGGAGCCACATTTTCAACACATTTCTCCCTTCTCTGTATTCTCTAGTGTGTCTCCCCACGAGTGTCTCTACTAAACTACAGCATGCATCACACGTTCGGGTGCACATGCTTTATTCTCCTTGCCTCTCATGAGTGCAACAAGTTATCGGCTTAGTCAGTTAAGTGTGTTCTTTTGGGGATCAGTTCCGAGCACAAGGGGTATAGGTGTTATGACCCTTTGGCTCATTATCTTCGCATTGTTTGTCATGTTTCATTTATCGACGATGTTCCCTACTAGTCTTCTAAGTCCTAGGATCTCACATTCCTTGAGATTCCTACAGCTTCTTCCTTAGGATCTCCTCCCCCTGCTTCACCCTCTTCTTCTCCTGCTACTCCTACTGCCTGTACTTGAGCCCTTCCTTCCTGCTGCTTTTTCTATGCTCCTGAACTTGAGCCCTTCTCTCCTCCTACTATTTTGGCTCCTTCTAGCTTGAGTTCTTACTCTCTCTCCTCCTCGGGCAGTGTTTCTCCCGTGTCTTCTTCTTCACCTATCTTGCCTGCCTCTAGAAGTGACTCTACTGGTACTTCATCTATCCCGAGTGGCCTATCCCTACCAGATATAGATCCAAGTACTCGTCCTTGCTATCTCCAACATGAGCATCGCCCACATAACCACTTTGGCCACTCTCTTGAATACTTTAGTTTTACTACAGTCACTGTTTACTCCTCTAAGTTTTATGCCTGCCTTATTGCCCTTCACACCCACCGAGAATCCAAATGTTAGAATGGATAAGGCTTATAGCTCCTAAAAACCAATAGTTTAGCTGTATATGGTTGATAATTAGGATTGCATCTTAGTAAGTACCTTAGTACTTGTTCTGATTACAGAACAGAGGGAAATGGCTATATGGTAATCCACTTAAGTGGAAGACTCAATAGACTGGTCCTATATAACCTAAACCATTCACAGTTCTGATTAGGGTTGGTCTTCCTATCAGGATAAGCTGTTAGGATGACAAAACATGAGTGCCTCCACCATGGTTATCACCAGGCACAGTGTCTATGGCCGAACATAATCAACACGGTGCACAGATTGGTGAGCAGACACTAGTATACTAAATTGTATTTCTGCTTAGTGTAAAACAGTCGTAAACCCTAAGGAACCATGACTGGTGGGCTAACCAGTTATGTGGTGCTTTGGTGCACCAATATATAAGGGTTTAGTTACATAACCCAAAACCATGTGTGCTGGGTTACCCTACTGGCATCGTATCTGCATGCTACTCCTGCAGGCTATCCACACCCCTAATAGGAGGTACATTCCTTGGTCTATTTATGTCATATTAAACCCTGGTCTGGTGGTCATTAGTTGGACTATTGATCGGATTCGGTTACTCAGCAGGGTTATCAAAGGTACAATATAGATGGTCAACCTGTAAGGAACGAAGTCATATGAGCACTCGAGTCTGACGGTATTCTCCACAGCTCAAGTCACATCATAGAACCAAATTGAGGGGTAGGAAGTTTACTACTACTAAGCGAAGAGTAGGGGTATGTGAGAGAACATAGTAAATCCAGAGGAATTGGAGTGTAGCCATACTCGGGGTGGTTACGCAGGTTAACTCAGACTCAGAAAGTCGATGATATACTCGGGTAGTGTATCGATTGAGGCCAAGTTAGAAGCCATGAACCCTGGTCCCTAAAGTTCCATCTTATTCGTATTATGTACGGTCCTTGAACTATCTCCTCGATTCATAAGACGCATCTAGAGGAAGTTATACGTCCAATCCTAATAACTTTACGCTCTGTGAATGTATCGCACTAGTGCACAGTAGATGTGTATATGCATGTGTGTGCTAGGGGGCAACCTTGTAATAGTACAGAGACAAACATAGCTATCTCCTTACCTTATTGGGCTTCGCTATATAGGTGTGATGCATTGGTTCGTATTGTGAGTTGACTTGTTGACTTTACTAGGGGCACCCTAAGTTTTTACTGAGGGTACCCCAGTGATAGTGGAATCACTAGTCATAACCCACGTAAGTGCGCCATGCAAGTTCCCAAGCTAGAGTGGCAAAAGGGGGGCCGATCTATTCGCTTACACAAGAAAAGAGACACATAAGGGGGGCTGGCCTATAACTTGCTTACACAAGGTGTAGGGGATGTCCCCTATATATAGACAGAGGTAGAGAGGGGGGGTGGCTTACTGATGAAACCCTAGTCGTTGTCTCCCCCCTCTTCTTCTCCGTTCTCCTCTCGCGTGTGCGCGGGCGCGACGGTCGGACCCCTACAGCGAGTCAGCAGACACTCACCCGGCCAGCTCTTGGTAGGGGGTCGGTAGGTGCGACGATCGGTACCAGACAGCAGGTCGGCAAGCACTCACCTTGTCGACCCTTGGCAGAGGGTCAACGAGCGCGACGATCGGCATCAGACAGCGAGTCGGCAGATACGCACTCGATCAGCCCTTGGCAAGGGGTCAATAGGTGCAACGGTCAACTCTAGACAGAGGGTCGACAAACGTGCACCCGGTCAAGGGGTCGGCACACATAATAGTCAGCCCCGGACAGCGTGTCGATAGACACTCACCTAGTAGGCCCTTAGTAAGGGGTCAACGGGTGCAGCAGTTGGTACCGGATAGTGGGTCAGCAGACATTCACTCGGTAGGCCCTTGGCTAGGGGTTGGTGGGTATGACGGTCGGCCCCGAACAGCGGGTCAGCAGACACGCACCCGATCGGTTCTTGGCAGGGGGTCGGCGGGTGCAATGGTCGGCCCCAAACAGTGGGTCAGCAGACATGCACCTAGCCAGCCCTTGGCAGGGGGTCGGTGGGCGCGACGGTCGGCCCTGAACAGTGGATCAGTAGACACACACTTGGCCGGTCCTTGGCAGGGGATCAGTGGGCGCGACAGTCGATACTAGGCAGGTGGTCGGCAGCAGCTACGGTCATCCCTAGATAGCGGGTTGGTAGGCATACATCCGACTGGCCCTTGGTAGGGGGTCGGCGGGAGCGACGGTCAGCCCCGGACAACGGGTCGGTAAAATCTGGCTGACACCTGACAGTAGGACCCGCAACCTTAGCTAGGGCTCACGAAGATGACAATAGGACCTGCAGCCCTGCCTGGAGTCCACGGAGATGATCATGGGACCCGCAACCCTACCTGGGGCCCATGAAGATGATATTGGGACCCGCAGCCCTGCCTGAGGCCTACGGAGATGACTGTGGGACCCACAGCCCTAACTAGGGCCCACAAAGATGACGATGGGACCCGTAGCCCTGCCTAAGGTCCACAGAGATAACAGTAGGACCCGAAGCACAGCCTGGGTTGCACAGATACTATTCAGGGTCTGATAAATAGCAGACCCGATAAATGATCCAAGACTGGAATTCATTATTCCATATTCCACTTTCTATTTTCCAGAACTCCCAGAGTCTTCTGGTATTCACAATTTAGTCAAGCCTACTCCACCCTCCATCTACTTGGATAAGCACTACTCAGCCTATTGATAGTAGTTGTACTTCTTCAGAGATAGTGGATTCAAAGGTTGCCTCTTACCGCACTATAATGACCAGCATTCTAGGGTGTTTTTGCCCAGAGCAACCCAATTTTATATGATATTATTTTAATATCTTTGATGGTGATGCTATTGGTTGTGCTTGAACGGGACCAGGCAGTAGGTCCCGAGTGCAGATCGCGAGGCTATATAGGAGGTGTAGTCGCACGAGCTTGTGAGCACGTGTATTAAGGCATAGCAAGAATGCTATTTTTAGCAATATAAGAATAAAATAAATATGGTAGCGAGTCTGTCGTCCCCAGCGAGGTTAGCGAGCCACCGCGGTTCGACACGAGTCGAGTGCGAATCGGGGCGAGTCAGGCTCGACCATTATTAAAAAAATAATAATAAATAAATAAACTAAACTAAAAACTAAAACTAAAAACCCAAAACCCAAACCCACCCCAAACCCGGACTCGAACCCGAACCCGAACCCAGCCCCAACCCTTTCCCCTTTCTCTCTCTCTCTTTCTCTCTTCTCTCCCGCTCTCGGATCCATCTTCTCCCTCTCAGACCCGATCTCTCTCCTCTCTCACTCTCTCTCGGACCTCTATTTCTCCCCCCTTTCACCCGATCTCTTATTCTCTCTCTCAGGTCTATTTCCTCTCTCTACCCAATCCCCTCAAACCCGTCCGTTGCCCCCCCCCCTCCATCCTTGTCAACCCCTACAGCCATCCTAGCTCCCCTCCGCCGCCCCAAATCCCACGAATCCTGCCCGTACACCGGCCTCCGCCCCCTTTCCACCCTTTAAAATCCTAACCCGACCCCCCTTACCCCCTCTGATCTCTCCCCCTCTTCCTCTCCAACCTCTCTCTTTCCCTCTTTCAATCTCTCTCTCCCTCTTGTTGCTGTACGGCAGTCAGAGCATAGTCGGCCAGAGTGAAGCAGCCGATGCTGGGGAGTAGCTAGAGGAGGAGAAGCAAACCGACGACCCCTAATTGCACCAGGTCAACCTCCCTCCCCTGTTTTTCCAGATGGTGTTGTTAAGATCAGCCGACCCCTGCTTTTATTCTCTTTCATATGTGGATCCGAACCCCATGGCCTTGTAGCCGTCACCCTCGAAGTAGCCATGGCTGCTAGCCTAGTGGCCAGCGGCTATGCTGTCGGCAAGACCCGACCCAGCCAGGCTAGGCGACTACCAACAACCAACCCTCATAATACGATTCGTTGCACCGACGCCCTTCAGGAAATGTCGTTATCAGCCTAGGGCCGACGATTGATCAACTGTCGGCCAAGCATCGCCCAATCACCGATCAACCCCTCTATTTATCCTTAATCCTAGCAACACCTCCCTTATTGTGGCGACAACGTTGCCGACGGCTCTATGGGAATCGGAGGCAAATCCGTAGGAATTGGCCGAAGCAGCTCTTGACCGCCGAGGTTTCCCTTCTCCTTCTCCGGTTTGATCCGGAGGAAGACTAGAGTAAAATAATTGATTGTAATATTTTAGTTCGCCGATCGTTTAAGACCTGTTTTGATTTAGTGGTGACACCATTATACTCTCGCATATGTTTTCTTTGTGCCACTAAACGGGTTATGTCCGTTGCATTCCCATGACCCCACGTTAACGGTTTCTACTCGTTGTATGCAACCCCGAGAGTCCATCGGGTGAGACTCGGTAAGGCTTGTTGCCAACCCAAGCATGGGCGCAGTAAGGCTTGTCAGATTTTCACCACACTAAACCAATCAAATGCTCACCTAGTCCGAGGGTGTCTGGGACAAATGACAAATCGAATCCCGACAATGATCTGAATCCCGTAGAAGCTACCTTTGCTCTAAATAATAGACTAGTAAAATAGGTATGTGCACTTCTCAGACTTTGTGCAAGTTGATCGAGCGGAAACAGATCAGGAGCAATGACGGGAGTTCGTGCGCTTTGACCAGGTGACACTGCATGATGTTTTCAATAATTAATTATGCTGTTATAGAAATTAAGGGTAGGTGTCCATAACGTTGCATGCGGGCCCCGCTGGACATCGTCGCATGTGGTTGAGTGGACCCCGCCTTGCATGTACAGTCGCGAGTCCGACGACGCATGCTTAAAAATATTAAGAATTAAATAATAATTATTCTGCTTATTGCTTCGACACCGTAAGTAAGTATTTACCTTCAGTTACATAAATTAATAGTTAAATAATAATAATTGGGACCCACCTTCAAAATAGGGGTGTGTCAACCCTGACACACTGGTATACGGGCGAGAGTTACTTATTATGTTTATTATGATGCATGGGTTGTAAGCGTGGTGTGAACCCTGGGGTAAAACATCGCAGCTGATTCATTATTATAACTGTGTAATAATCTATCATGTGGAAAGATTGAACCCCATGCGCGCAAGGACTGTGAACCACCCTGCACGCACAGCCAAAGATTAGTAGGCTAGGGGGTCCCGGGCAAGGATTGTGGTAAAGCCAATAGAAGGTGCCCTCTAGTAGGGATTGGCCTAGCAATCCTGTCCCGGAATAGTTGAAGCCCCCAAGGAAAGCAAGTTGGGCGGTAGAGCTCCACCGTGAAAGATGAAAAACCCTTTATGATCATATGGGTGACTTTGTGCATGGTGTCGGAGGATGTACGGCGAGAGAGTTGGCCCTCTATATCGAAATAAAAGGCCCTATAGTAATGCCCGACCAAGGGAAGAATGAACAAAATATTCGGCGTTCACATTGAGTATGTTTACTTTTATGAATTATAAAAATGGTATACTCGATAACCTAGTGATAGTAAGGATTGTATGCGAATGTAGAAATTGCATTGACACTTAGGACGTGATTGAAAATATAGTTGGACAACTAGGTTAATCAGTAAATTATTTAAAAATATCGGTGCGATTAATTATATACACAGTTAGCTTGTCACTAGCCATTAATTTGGCTAATCTCTCAAATGTATTTTTGGGGGCTACTCAATCCCATGAGTAGACTCTCCTGCAGGAGCGGAGGCAAAAGAGCAACAGTAGGAGTCCAGTAGCTGGTTTATTGTAGTAGCTTGTCTTTCTTATTTCTAGTATGTCAATTGTAGCAGTGGTTCATTTTCATTCGATGTAATCGTACTGGATTGGAATAAAAGTTTCCAAGTTTGTTAGTTTAGATTAGTGCTCCGTGATTGCTAATGGTGATGATCTAGCTGGAACTTTTTGGGTAGGCCTCTCCTCAAGGTCCCAAGCCTAGGTTAGATCACAATGAAAATATAAGAAAAGAAATAACCTAATTGACTAGCCCAGTAGATAGGACCTCTAAGCCCGTGCCCGAGTGTTAGGGAGCGGGTGAGATACTTGGCTCACCGTCGAAGGCTTGAGCCTCATGCTCCTTCAGAGGATCTTCTATCAATATGTAGTGACACGTTAGGTCGCACATACTGAGAGGATATCCCGGTTGAAAGTCGAGCGTGGCAAAATTTTCTCTCTACTTTTTTTTAAATAAAAATATTTTTATAAAAATCAAGTTTTAAAATATTCTCTATTTCTCCCTCCTCATTCTTCTTCATTTATAAGAGAGCCGCAGTCCTGTGAGAAACCCTAATTGGTGTAGTTAGGCAACTTAACCCAAAACCTTTTTTGTTTTCCTCACCTCATACCCCAGGGATCGGTTTCAGATTTCTAGAGCGTGATAGCTGGTATTAGAGCCTAGGGATATGTTCCTAGGGGTAGTTTCTAGTTAGGTCTAGAGTCTTAATAGGAGATTAGCGTTAGACTGATCTCTTCTTTTTTCAGATGGCGGGTATCAGAAGTGGTAAGGTGCTAACAACGAAGCAGGATCGTCCGCTGGGCCAGACAGCGCGGCAATGATGATGGAGATGCTCCAGGGGATGGCCTCCATGGTCCAACAGCGGCAGGTTGCTGTTGCTCAGCAGCAGACCGAGCTAGCTCAGGCTACCCTTGCCCAGGCCCAGGCTTGTCAGGAGGCCGAGGGCGAGCAGCAGGGGAAATTACTGAAGGACTTTAAGGCAATGCGACCACCGAGCTTCAGGGGTGAGCCAGACCCCTTGGAGGCCAATCGATGGTTCCAGCAGACTGAGAAGATACTGAACGCGTTGGGCATCACCGACGATAGGAGAGTCACCTTTGCCTCATATCAGTTAGAGGTTGAGGCAGACTTCTGGTGGCAGACAGTTCAGCGCACCAGAGCTACAGATTGAGGGGCGATCACCTGGCTAGAGTTAGAGGACCTCTTTCGAAAAAAAGTTATTTCCAGTTACCGTGCAGAATCGGATGGAGATGGAGTTTCTGGCACTCTACCAGGGGTCTCGTACTGTGTCGCAGTATGAGGCCAAATTCTCGGAGCTTACGAGGTATGCTTCTCAACAGGTGGCGACCAATGGCAGGAGGGCTATATGCTTTGAGCATGGTTTGAACCCGAAGATCAGGGGTAGGGTTGCTGCTTTCTTAGGGCAATCCTACGAGGAGTTAGTCAACCGGTCACTGGCAGTGGAGCAGGAGCTGAAGGAGTCCCACCAGATCATGGAGAAGCAGGGTAACGACAGTCGCAATGGTCCCCCGATCCAGAAGATGTTCAGACCCACAGAGGCTCGACCCCCGCCTCGTCAGCTTCATCACTTCTATGGTCCTCCAGTTCCTGGACCCCAGAGGCGTGGCTGTTTCCAGTGCGGCTACCTATAGCATCTGAAGTGGAGCTTCCCACAGCTCCATCGACAGCCGCTTCTACCAACTCCACCTATCAGGCCTACTCTAACTGTACCACCTGTGCAGCAGCAGAGGCCCCCCCAGAGAGGTCAGCAGCAGCGTCCTCCCCAGCCACAGTAGTAGAGGCCTTTCCTCCGTCAGGGCGGAGGAGGCAATCAGGCCCAAGACTGGACATACTTATTGGTTGGTCAAAACCCAGAGGCTTCTGGGGGAGCAATCGAAGGTAATCCTGAACTTAGTAATTCAATTATTAGTCATAGCTGCTTTGTTGCCTTTGATTCTTTTGAGACTTATTAGGATTAGTATTGGTCATATCTAGCTTAGTCCCTTACGTTCTTCCAATATTGTTAGTCACCATTCCCGTCTTCTCGACCCTGGCCTATGTTCTTTTCGACAGTGGGTCCACGCACTCCTATATTGTCCCTAGTTATGTCAAAACTTTAGAACTAAAGTCGGTCCCACTGGGTCACACTCTGTCGGTGTTTTTACTGCTCGGGGTGAGTACCGATGTGGACCGGGTCTGCCGGGACTGCATCATTCTTGTTGGAGACAGGGAGCTCTCGGCTGACCTGATTATCTTAGACTTGGGAGGAGTGGACGTATTGCTCGGGATGGACTGGATATCGACTTACCACGTCACCCTCGACTGCTTCTCGAGGAAGGTCACCTTCTTACCTCTGGGGAGCGAGGTCTTCTACTTCATGGGAGACAAGCAAAAGGTTCTGTGTTCGGTACTACTGTAGTAGGTCACCCTCAGCTTACTGGCGCAGCTACCGAGCAGAGATCGAGATGGGAACCTAGTGGTACTTCCGTCGATGGTCCGTGAGTTTCCAAATATTTTTCCAGATGAGCTTCCAGGCTTGCCTCCACCTCGGAAGGTCGAGTTTGCTATAGATCTGGTACCAGAAGTAGCACCGGTCTCGATTGCTCTATACCGGATAGCTCCTGCGGAGCTAAAGACTCAGTTAGAGGAGTTTCTCGATAGAGGCTTCATTCGTCCCAGCACATTTCCTTGGGGGGGGCGGTCCTCTTTGCTCATAAGAAGGATGGAACGAAGAGACTTTGCATCGACTATCGTAAGCTGAATAGTATAACGATAAAGAACAAGTACCCGTTGCCGCGGATAGAGGATCTGTTTGATCAGCTGTAGGGTGCTTGTTACTTCTCCAAGATCGATTTGAGGATCGAATATCACCAGCTGGCTGTGAGGGTAGAGGATATTCCGAAGACAGTATTTCGGACGTGATACGGGCACTACGAGTTCTTAGTTATGCCCTTTGGTCTGACGAACGCTCCTGTAGCATTTATGGATCTGATGAACCATGTCTTCAACATGTTCCTGGATAGATTTGTCGTGGTATTTGTGGATAATGTCCTCATTTACTCCAAGATAGAGGGAGATCATCACGAGCACCTAAGCGCAGTATTGCAGACCCTCAGAGATCACCAACTGTATGCCAAGCTCAGTAAGTGTGAGTTCTGGATGCAGGAGGTGAAGTTCCTCAGACATGTTGTCTCGAAGGAAGGTATCTCGGTAGATCCAGCGAAAATAGAGGCCGTTATAGACTAGGAGCAGCCAAGGAATGTCTTCGAGATCAGGAGTTTCTTGGGGCTAGCAGGCTACTACCGACGCTTTGTAGAGGGATTCTCGCGTCTGGTTATACCTCTCACACGTCTGACTAAAAAGGGTGTCAAGTTCGAGTGGTCGGAAGATTATGAGAAGTCTTTCTAAGAGTTGAAGCGGTGTCTCACTTCAGCCCCAGTGCTCATGCACGATTCCAGCGAGTGGCAAGGGCTATGTTGTCTTCATCGACACCTTGCTAATGGGGCTTGGAGCAGTTCTGATGCAGGATGGCAGAGTGGTTGCATACGCCTCGAGACAGTTAAAGACTCATGAGAAGAACTATCCCACCCATGATTTGGAGTTGGCAGCGGTGGTCTTCGCCTTGAAGATCTGGAGGCATTACCTATACGGTGAGGAGTTTGAGATGTATTGCGATCATAAGAGTCTGTGGTATATCGCGAGTCAGAAGGATCTGAACATACGTCAGAAGAGGTGGATAAAAGTCCTGAAGGACTTCAACTATTCACTTTTTTACCATCCGGGTAAAACGGATGTTGTTGCAGATGCCTTAAGCCGGAAGTCCCGTATCCAACTTGCTAGACTTTTGACAGATCGACATGACTTTTTGGCTATGATAGAAGGCTTTGATTTGTGGGTTCAGTGAGAGTCTTCTCGTACTGTGTTACACACTATGTAAGTGCAACCCAGCCTACTTCAGAAGGTGATTGCAGCACAGATGTTGGATTCAGAGTTGGAGGAGAGGAGAGCATGGTGCGATAGTGGAGAGTCCGTTCCAGACTGGTCAGTTGATGCTGATGGAGGTCTGAGGTTCCAAGGGAGGTTGTGCCTTTCTACTGATGAGAAGGTTCGAGAGGAGGTGCTATCAGAGGCGCATCGATCTTGATTCTCGGTGCACCCCGGTAGCA
This sequence comes from Chamaelirium japonicum, assembly GCA_947650365.1. Taxonomy (NCBI): domain Eukaryota; kingdom Viridiplantae; phylum Streptophyta; class Magnoliopsida; order Liliales; family Melanthiaceae; genus Chamaelirium; species Chamaelirium japonicum. Next base: position 11,126,427 of record OX393549.1, on the reverse strand, counting down.
CCAAGATATACCATGACTTAAGGAGGCAGTTCTGTAGAAGGGCATGAAGCGGGATGTGGCTGCCTTCATGTCCAGATGTTTGACTTGTTAGCAAGTCAAGGCTGAGCACCAGAGACCGACTGGATTACTACAGCCACTTCCAGTAGCTGAGTGGAAATGGGAGCATATCATGATGGACTTTGTTTCAAGATTGCCTCTGACCCGGAACAAATATGACTCGGTTTGGGTGATAGTAGACAGACTGACAAAGTCAGTGTACTTTCTTCCTGTGTGGACGACGATAATGTCCATTGATCGGGTAAAGTTGTATATAAGGGAGATTGTTAGACTGCACGAAGTTCCAGTTTCCATCATCCCAGATCGAGATCCTTGGCTTGTTTCTTATTTTTGGGAGAGCCTGTAAACAGCTCTAGGGACGGAGCTCAGTTTTAGTACAGCCTTCCACCCTCAGATAGATGGCCAGTCAGAGAGGATGATTCAGATTCTAGAAGATATGTTGCGGTCATGCTCTATGGACTTTGGAGGCAGTTAGGAGGAGCATCTGCCTCTTGTGGAGTTCACCTACAATAATAGCCACCAAGCCAGCATTGGCATGGCCTCCTATGAGGCCTTATATGGGAGTGTGTGTCGGTGACCTCTTTGTTGGGCGGAGGTAGGAGAGCGGAGCCTTTTGGGACCGGATCTTGTTTAGGAGACGACGGAGAAGATCCAACTGATCAGGGAGCGACTTCGAGTAGCGTAGAGTCGACAAAAGAGCTATGCTGATATGCGTCAACGCCCGCTCGAGTTCACCGTTGGAGACCATGTCTTCTTGAAGGTTTCCTCTTGTCAAGGCATTACAAGGTTTGGGAAAAAAGGAAAGTCGGCTCCGAGATTCATCGACCCCTTCTAGACCTTTGAGAGAGTTGGTGAGGTGGCATATTGGCTGGCGCTGCCTCCACAGCTCTCTAGCGTCCACGGTGTCTTCCACGTGTCGATGCTTCGGAGGTACGAGCCGGACCCATCCCACGTGATGGATTGGCAGGACCTGGCCCTCAGCTCAGATGCATCCTACGAGGAGCGATCAATCAGGATTCTAGCTAGCGAGGATCGAGTGCTTCTCACGAAGACCATCCCTATGGTGAAAGTGCAGTGGCAGCACTACAGTGAGGAGGAAGCTACTTGGTAGCTCGAGTCCACGATGTGATCCCTATACCCGTCTTTGTTTGATGACTAGTGTTAGTTAATTTTTGGGACAAAAATTCTATTAAGGTGGGTAGGATATAATGACCGGCATTCCAGGGTGTCTTTGCCAAAGCAACCCAGTTTTGTATAACATTATTTTAATATCTTTGATGGTGATGCTATTGGTTGTTCTTTAACGAGACCAAGCAGTAAGTCCCGAGTGCGGGTCGCGAGGCTACATAGGAGGTGTAGTCACACGAGCTTGTGAGCACGTTTATTGAGGCATAGCAAGAATGCTATTTTTAGTAATATAATAATAAAATAAATATGGTAGCGAGTCTGTCGGACCCGGCGAGGTTAGCGATCCAGCGCGGCTCGACACGAGTCGAGTGCGAATCGAGGCGAGCCAGGCTCGACCATTATTAAAAAAAAAAAACTAAACTAAAAACAAAAACTAGAACCTAAAACTAAAAACACAAACCCACCCCAAACCCGGACCCGAACCCGATCCCAGCTCCAACCCTTTCCCCTTTCTCTCTCTCTCTCTTTCTCTCTTCTATCCCACTCTCGGATCCATATTCTCACTCTCAGACCCGATCTCTCTCTCCTCTCCCACTCTCTCTCGAACCTCTATCTCTCCCCCCTCTCACCTGATCTCTCATTCTTTCTCTCGGATCTCTCTCCTCTCTCTACCCGATCCCCTCAAACCCGTCCACCGCCCCCCCCCCCCCCTCCATCTTTGTCAACCCCTACAACCGCCCTAGCCCCTCTCCGCCGCCCCAAATCCCGCGAATCCTGCTCGTACACCGGCCGTCGCCCGCTCTCCACCTTTAAAAACCCTAACCCGACCCCCCTTACCCCCTCCGATCTCTCCCTCTCTTCCTCTCCGATCTCTTTCTTTCCCTCTTTCAATCTCTCTCTCCCTCTTGCTGATGTACGGTAGCCGAAGCATAGCCTGCCGGAGAGAAGCAGCCAGCACTGGGGAGGAGGAGCCGGAGGAGGAGCAGCAAGCCAACGACCCCCGACTGCACCAGGTCAGCCTCCCTCCCCTGTTTTTCCTGATGGTGTTGTTGAGACCAGCTGACCCCTGCTTTTATTCTCTTTCATATGTGGATCTGAACCCCAAGGCCTTGTAGCCATCACCCTCAATGCAGCCATGGCTGCTAGCCTGGTGTCCAGCGGCTGTGCAACCGGCAAGACCCGACCCAGCCGAGCTAGGCAACCACCAACCCTCAGAATGCGATTCGTCGCACCGATGTCCTTTGGGAAATGTTGTTATCAGCCAAGGGCCGACGATTGATCAACTGTCGACCAAGCATCGCCCAATCACCAATCAACCCCTCTATTTATCCTTAATCCTAGCAACACCTCCCTTATTGTGGCGACAACATTGCCGACAGCTCTATGGGAATCGGAGGCAAATCCGTAGGAATTGGCCGACGCAGCTCTTGACCGTCGAGGTTTCCCTTCTCCTTCTCCGGTTAGATCCAGAAACAGACTAGGGTAAAATAATTGATTGTAATATTTTTGTTCGCCGATCGTTTAAGCCCTGTTTTGATTTAGTAGTGACACCATTGTACTCTCGCATATGCTTTCTTTGTGCTGCTAAACGGGTTGTGTCCGTTGCATGTCCATAACCCTACGATAATGGTTTCTACTCGTTGTATGCAACCCCGAAAGTCCATCAGGTGAGACTCGATAAGGCTTGTTGCCACCCCAAGCATGGGCTCGGTAAGGCTTGTCAGATTTTCACTACACTAAACCAATCAAATGCTCACCTAGTCCAAGGGTGTCTGGGGAAAATAACAAATTGAATCCCGACCATGATCTGAACCCTGTAGAAGCTACCTTTGCTTTAAATAATAGACTAGTAAAACGGGTATGTGCACTTGTCAGACTTTGTGCGTGTTGATCGAGCGGAGACGGATTAGGAGCAGTGACGGGAGTTCGTGCGCTTTGACCAGGTGACACTGCAAGCTGTTTTCCATAATTAATTATGATGTTATAGAAATTAAGGGTAGGTGTCCATAACGCTGCATGCGGGTCCCACCGGACATCGTCGCATGTAGTCGAGTAGACCCCACTTTGCATACGGAGTTACGAGTCCGGCGATGCATGCTTAAAAATATTAGGAATTAAATAATAATTAATCTGTTGATTGCTTAGACACCGTAAGTAGGTATTTACCTTAAGTTACATAAATTTATAATTAAATAATAATAATCGGGACCCACCCTCCAGAGAAGGGTGTGGCAACTCTGGCACACGGGTATACGGGCGAGAGTTACTTATTATGTTTATTGTGATGCATGGGTTGTGAGCGTGGTTCAAACCCCGGGGTAAAACATCGAAGCTGATTTATTATTATAACTGTGTAATAATCTATCATGTGGAAAGATTGAATCCCGTGCGTGCAAGGGCCGTTAACCACCCTACGCACATAGCTGAATATCAGTAGGCTAGGGGGTCACGGGCAAGGGTTGTGGTAAAGCCAATAGGAGGTGCCCTCTAGTAGGGATTGGCCTAGCAATTCTGTCCCGGGGTAGTTCAAGCCCCCAAGGAAAGGCAGTTGGTCGGTAGAGCTCCACTGTGAAAGACGGGAAACCCCTTATGACTATATGGGTGACTTTGTGCATAGTGTCGGAGGATGCATGGCGAGAGAGTTTGCCCTCTACATCGAAATAAAATACCCTATAGTAATGCCCTATAGTAGACTCTCCTGCTGGAGCGGAGGCACATGAGCAATAGTAGAAGTTTAGCAGCTGGTTTATTGTAGCAGCTTGTCTTTCTTATTTCTAGTATGTCAATTGTAGTAGTGGTTCCTTTTCATTCGATGTAATCGTACTAGATTGGAATAAAAGTTTCTATGTTTGTTAGTTTAGATTAGTGATCCGTGATTGCTAATGGTGATGATCCAGCTGGAACTTTTTGGGTAGGCCTCTCCTCAAGGCCTCAAGCCTAGGTTAGATCACAATGAAAATATAAGAAAAGAAATGACCTAATTGACTAGCCCAGTAGATAGGAACTCTAAGCCCGTGCCCGAGTGCTAGGGAGCAGGTGAGATACTTGGCTCGCAGTCAGAGGCTTGAGCCTCGTTCTCCTTCAGAGGATCTTCTATCAGTATGTAGTGACACCGTTAGGTCGCACATACTGAGAGGATATCCCGGTTGAAGGTCGAGCGTGGCAAAATTTTCTCTCTACTTTTCTTTAAATAAAAATATTTTCACAAAAATCAAGTTTTAAAATATTCTCTATTTCTCCCTCCTCATTCTTCTTTATTTATGAGAGAGCCACAGTTCTCTGAGAAACCCTAATTGGTGTAGTTAGGCGACTTAACCCAAAACCCTTTTATTTTCCTCACCTCATACCATAGGGATCGGTTTCAGATTTTTGGGACGTGACACGCATGGAGACGTAGGCTTCGGCTGAACTTCATCACCATATCATGTGTCAACTCTCTCTCTTTACTCTGTAGTGTCTGTGTGATAGTTAAGCACGTGACAGCTCAGCATCTCATAACACCACACATCGAAGCTCTACCCTTCAATCGACTATTGGAGGGGGACCGTACGACGGCCGTAATCCTCCCCCATCGCGCCTGCCATGATCCATTGAGCCAGGGAGGAGGTGCCTAGACTGCACCCTCCTCCCGGCCTCCAGCAGATTTTTGCCCTAGCCTACAGTGATGCCCTGGGCACCAACCCTACTGCCTTCTGCTTATGACTTTGTCTTCAGTGGCGGTCTTCAGTAGGGTTGACCCCCACCCTTCCTCGCTTCCTTGGACCGCCATGGTCGAGATCCCCCTGGCCTTAGAGCCACCGAATCCCCCATAACCTTCTCCACCATTGAAGTGAACCGCCCGAGGGGGAGGCGCCCGAACCCGCGACCTCCCCCCGAGCACCACCTTGCAGCCGACCCACCCCCTCTTGGACGTCCCTCTCTAGGGTTTCGTGCAAGAGGGGGGCTACTCCTTTGGGTCGCATGCCAAAATCCCGAGCATCCTCTGGCACATGGGGGTGTATCCCTCTTTGTAGCAAGGGATACGACAATGTATTTGCATGGGAGTTCCAATCCAATGTGTACGTTGCTTCAAAACCAAGCCCAATCCAAGTGGGATCCACCCCAACACATGCAGATCTCTTCACGTGAGAGGATAGAGATGTGGTATCCATCTCTACCCAATATCATCCAAACCAACAACCTCATATCAGCCAACCCCTATCCAACCAAATACAAGGCTTAGGGCTAGCCACTTAACGGGCTTGGCTAACGGGCCTAACTTCATGGGCTGCCAAAACCCAATATATGTCGCACAACATCAAAATGCTACAGTAACGCACACATGGCCTGCACGATTAGAGAGAACCCAGGCCCCACTCACCAACTCCCCCAAGGAAGGTAAGAACCAACCCGTCCACATGATACACACCTCTTGCGTCTCTCCTCTCTTCTCCTCCCGGCAATGCGGGAAAGGATCCATAAACTATTTTAGGAGTGTAATACTCTGTTACACAAGCACTACATGGCAGGGCTTGATTGATGTTGCAATATTATAGTTGTTAAGAAGAACCTGCTTTTTTTTGCTACGTTGGCCGGAACCCACAGCCAATGTCTATGTTGGCCTTTGCGGATGATTTCCTATTTTTTGCTAGAGCAACGAAGCTGGATGCTTGGGGGTTGTGGGAGGTGTTTGCCAAGGTATCAATGAGTACCGGGCTAGCTATCAACCCACAGAAATCTAGTAACAAATTTTCTAGATGTGTCCGTTTAGCATTGCGGCGGTGGATTGAGTAAGCTTTGAGGATTAAGGAGGAGGTTTGTCCCTGTTAATGGTGGTAGGGTGCCTAATGCCCATTTCAAGTTTGTGGTCAGTCATATGGAAGCACGTCTTGCAGGGTGGAACGCTAAAATGTTACCGCAAGCAAGTCGTCTAGTATTGCCTATTAGATGTAGTGCGTTAGTATTCTATTAGTCCCACCTCGATTGTGGTAATGTAAAGGTGTGTGTTCTCTCTCTATATAAGGCGAGGTAGTCTTATGTAATGACATACATCAATGAAGAGATAATACAAGGAGTTTTTCTCCCCAAACCTATTCTCTCTCCCTCTTTTTTCGTAACATTGTATCAAAGCCATCCTAGGGTTTCAGAGGCCCTATCTATAACCTCGGCCTCCCCGGTTGCCGCGTGCAACCTCGGGGAGGCTGGGTATAGTAATTAATTTTTCCTTCTCCTCTGCTGTGATCACATGTGTGTGATCCCGCGTGCAACCCACAATCACCTCCCATCGGGTCCGGCCACCAGCGCTCATCACCCGTACCAGATCCAGCAGCTCACGCCCGTCACGCTTCTCTACGCCCGCTCCCATCTTGCCGGCTGTCGGAGCACTGAGCCATTTGATCCTGCCGCCTCGATGTCCCGCGCTCACCATCTGATCCCGACCCTGTGTCACCGTTCGCTCCGGCAGCGCCTGCAGCCCTCCTGCGTGCCCTGTCATGGCCTCCCCGGTCACTGACTGCCACCTCCTGCATGCCCTATCCCAGATCCGGCCGACTACCACCTCCTGCGTGTCGATCTGCTCCAGACCCAGCAACCTCCGTGATCTGCGCAGCTCACCGTCCGACCGGCCACGCCCCTTGGGCGCTCGTGCCCTCCTCCGCTACACGCCGCTCGGCCCTGCATCCCGATCCCGGCCCGACTCTGCACCCTGAGTGCCTGCGTCACCTCACCTCCGACCCTGGCCTCACCTCCGGCCTCCCCTATCGCCGATCGCCTGACCTCTGCGTAGATCCGTGCCCCTGCGCCAGAGGGACGCCGGCCTCCTTCCCTCGCGCCAACCATGTCTCTGACCCCCCTTGCGCTGGCCTCTGATCTTCTCTCTATCGACCAGATTTCTCTCTCTCTCTCTCTCTCTCTCTCTCTCTCTCTCTCTCTCTCTCTCTCTCTCTCTCTTTCTCTCTCTCTCTCTCTCTCCGTCTTTTCTCTCCCGTCTCCGACTCTCTCTATTTCCTCTTTTATTCTCTTCTCTCTCTCTATTGTCTTGTTTAATCCCAACCATCCATGGTCCATCCCTCTCTTGTCTCGCAAGCATCTCTCTCCCTTCTCTGAGATTTCAGGTCGTGCACCCCCATTTTGGGATCTCTCTATTATGTGATTTCTCTCTCTCTAGCTGATCACAACCATCCGATTTGCATCGGACGGCTATGATTTACGATATGTTGCACCAAACAGCTGTGGTTTGTGGATCTGCAACATCAGACAGTTGTGGTCCCCCTCCTGATATGTCTCCTCTCTCTCTACTGAACCTAGCCGCCTGATCCCGATCCTGTCGCACCTGGCTCCTGCTTGATCTCGGCACGCTGCAGTCTGCCGGAATCCACTTGTTCTACGCCCGTCTATCCCTACGCTCTACCGGTCGATCTGCCTGTGCTCTGCCGGATCACCTATGCCTTGCACCCTGTGCTATGCCGACCTGTCTGTTGGGCCATCTGCGACCTAGGATTTGTCGGCTTGCTTGCACCATACCCTTTTTCCCTATCTGTGCTCACATTGCTTTACGCCTTGCGCTCTCCCGGTCCCGGTCTGATCCGGCCGCCTGCTCTTCAGGTCCAGCCGCCTGTGTCCTACACTGGTGCCTTGCGCCCTTGCATTCTACCAGTCCACCTGTGCCTACACTCGTGCCCTACGCCCTGCGCTCTACCGGTCCGCCTGCGCCTTACGCCTTGCCGGCTTCCCTTCGCCCTATACTCTGTCGGCCTACCTGTGCTTTGCGCTCTGCCGGCTGACCTATGCCCTTGCGCTCTACAGGTTCATCTGATCTTGTTCTCTTGCCGATCGAGATCTTCTCCCTCCTTCCGATCGAGCTTCTTTTCCTCCTATGTCTCTCTCCTTAGCCGGTCAACTTTATCCTCTTTCTCTTTGGTCGTGTGACCCTTGGATCCTTTCTCTCTTCAGTCACACTTGTGCTGGCCTTCAGATCATTTCTCTTTCCGGTCACACTTGTGTCGACCTTCAGATCCTCTCTTTCCGATCACACTTGTGTTGGCCCTCGGATCCTCTCTCTTTTCGGTCACGCTTGTGTTGGCTTTCGGATCATATCCCTTGCCTTGGTCGTCGTCTTATCCTCTCTCTCTCTCTCTCTCTCTCTCTCTCTCTCTCTCTCTCTCTCTCTCTCTCTCTCTCTCTCTCTCTCCGATCATACTTGTGCTGGCCGTCGGATCCTCTATTTCCGGTCATACTTGTGCCGGCCTTCGGATCCTCTCTCTTTTCGGTCACACTTGTGTCAGCTTCCGGATCCTCTTCCTTTCCTTGATCATGTGACCCTATCTATTTTCTCTTCTTCGTCTGTGATGATTGAGATCTTCTAGGAGATATCAAGTGCTTGCTTCGGCCGGGTGCTTGCCTCCGATAAGGTCTCATGCATCCACACCTTTTTTATTAGTCGTTCTCTCTCCTTTCGGCCTCCTTTATTGCCTACTTCCATCACCGTCGGCTTCCTCCGCTCTGATCCTTAGTGATCATTGCCAATTCCCCCAGTTGACCTGCTAACAGGTTGGTTGGGTTCCCCTGATTGTCCTGCTTGCTGGTCAATCAGGTTTCCAGAACGACTTGCTTGCAGGTCGCCCTGGTACTATCTTTCCTTTACAACATAAAAAATGGGATATTTGATGTTTTTTTTCTTTTTTCTTTCTTTAATTAAGCAAACTGATGTCAGTTTATGCCTTACATCAGTTTGACGGGATTAGATGTAGTGTGTTAGTATTCTATTATTCTCACCTCGGTTGTGGTAATGAAAAGGTGTGCGTTCTCTCTCTATATAAGGAGATGTAGTCTTATGTAATGACATACATCAATAAAGAGATAATACAAGGAGTTTTTCTCCCCAAACCTATTCTCTCTCCCTCTCTCTTTGTAACATTGCTAAAGCCAGTCTTGCAACTACTCCTGTACATATCATGGAGGCAGGGGGATTACCGACGGAGGTGCTCCATCAGATAGACCGTCTTTATAGGGATTTTATGTGGGGCCATTACGATGGAAAAAGGCATCTTCATCTCGTGTCGTGGGAGACGGTGACTAAGGATCGGGAGCTTGGGGGTCTTCAGTTTCCTTGCTTTCAAGTCAAACAATTACAAATGGAGGTCGCCAAGCTATCGATAACAGTGCGGGAGCGCAATGGAATATCAGGTGGACCTAGAGTCTTGGCAGAGTTGGAGGGGGAGAGCAGCTAGCGTCAGTCGGGTGGCGGCAGACTTTAAGGCTCATTAGGTAAGCAGGTTCATCATAGAGTGGGTTAAGGCCAAAATACGTCCGGATGTTGGAGGTGATATGGGGAGGTCTGGCGACACCTCGCGTCCATTTATTCTTATGGACACTGATGCTTGGGGCCTTACCGACGGCTGCCTTACTGAGGCATAGGATTCGGATGGGCTATGGGTGTTGTCCTTGGTGTCGTGAATCAACAGAGGACATTGAGCACATCTTTTGGGTGTGACCGAAGGCACGAGAATTCTGGCATTGTATGTTGTTGGATACAGGCCTTAATTTTTTCACGCAACCGTTCTCTTCGAGTAGCAGAGTTGTTAGCCGGTGCGCAACTCCTTTGCCACCTGAGTTGTTTGTTGTGGCCATGTGGACATTTTGGAAGGCGCGCTGTAATAAGCTATTTGGGAGGCCTGCTCGGGCTTCAGAGTCATGTGCGACAAAGTATTCATCTTCTAGAACCTACAATTTCTGGGTCAAATCCCGAGAGGAAGAGCTGCGATAGATGGGGAGTAGAACTAAGCTTGTTTGGGTTCTCACTACCCAAACAAACAAGCTTAGTTCTGCGGCGGCCTTTCGGAATAATGTGAAATCCTCGATCCAATCCGAGCTTTGGGCTATCCATGGTGCCTTAGTGGAGATAGTGGCGGTAGGGTATCTGGGTGCTGCTCCTGATAGATGCGACTAGAGCTCGTGATATGCTCTGGTTTGAGGGAAGGGTTGTTCGGGAGAGATTAACTAGATTTTAATGGTATTAGATGTAGTATTACTATTAGTCCCACCTTAGTTGTGGTATTGTAATGGTGTGCGTTCTCTCCTTATATAAGGAGAGGTAGTCTTATGTAATTATATGAGATAATACAAAGCTCTGATAGAGTCAAAGCTCTAATAGGGTCGCACAACCTGAAAGAGAGAATGAGAGGATAAGACAACGGTTAAGGAGAGAACGCACACCATTACAATACCACAACTAAGGTGGGACTAATAGTAATACTACATCTAATAAATGGCTTGTATGAAGATCTGCGATCAGATGGAGGGTGTTACGTACGGTGAAGTGGATTCCAAGGGAGGCTAATAGCGCTGCCCACTGGTTAGTGTTTGGGGGATATTTTTCGCTGGTCCGTGCGGGCTACCTGCAAAACAAAGAAAAAGCGTAAGAACGGCTGGCTCCCTTAGGAGCGCAGACCCTCCGACGCTCAAGTCAGTCTCAGGTGCACAACGGCGAGCTATTGTATACCAAAGTGGAAGGGAAAAGGGTTTCCAACCTGTACTCTGGAGCCTGGGGGTGAGCATTTATAGACATCGGCGACCTACCGTTGCCCGACACATGGAGATTCTTTCCAGAGCCTTCTAGACCCCCACGTTCTGGCTCGTGTGGGTCTCTAACGATCCTTGGAACTCGCGCCCCTGACATTCTTTGTCGTCGAGCCTGCCAGGCGGTTTGAGTGGGGGAGAGCATCTTTCTTGTCGCTGCCAGATGGCTATTCTCGAATGTTCAAGTCTGGGCGATCTCCAAACTGACTCAGGCGGGCTTCCATGGACGTTTGTCCACGTAGCTTCTGTGGGGTTTCGATGTTAGGATTGATGTGTTCTAAGCTTGTAAAACTTTATGTTTTGGTCTAATAAAGATTGATAGTTATTAATATATGAGATGCATATAGGTGCGTAACATAGTTATGTGTTCTTTTAAGAACAGAGAGCCATGGTTATATGGTAGTCCACTGAGTTGAAGACTGAGTGGATTGGTCCCATATAACCTAAATAAGTTCGCAGCTATGATCAGGTTGGTCGCCTCATCATGTTAAGCTGTTAGCGATGACAGTTCATGGGATGTCTTCACCATGGTCATCACCAGGCACAGTGTCTGTGGCTGAACGGAACTAACACGGTGTACAGAACGGAATTAACTTCCAACAATTGGTATCAGAGCCGCATTAGTGGTGTACGTTTCACGTTTTTCATGAAACGAACATGTGTGCGCATGATGAATGCGTGAGATCATCGGGGTTCATACGCGTAGATCATGCATATGTATAGATTGTGCTTGTTCTATTAATCATTCTTGCAGGGCGCCGCTATAAAAAATCTAGATCTATGTTTTGTGCTTGCTACCGGGGGTCGGAAACCGAGTTAGTAATTGTCTGGATTTGCTTTCTGTGTGTGGATATGTAATTGAGCCATAGATTGGGCGAGCGATGGGGTTTGTCCATCCTCGATTTCCCATGGCCTTTTTTTCTAGGTGTGTTTTCTTTTCTTTCTAGGAAATTGTGTACGACCGAGCACTTGCTCGTAGCGTACTAGACTTTTTCGGTTACAGATCGAGAAGAAAGTTGTGCCAAAGAAATCCACCATCGGGAGCGAAAGCGGAACCCTGGAGGATGAAGACGATCCGGCAAAGTGTTCGCGAGCGCGACGAAGAAGCCGGACCGAGGAACCTTGCGAAGAAAGCTAGAGGCCTGCGCTGTGCTAATTAGGTTCAGGGGTCGGACCCTGAACTTAATTCAGTTTTAATGGTTGCTTTCTTTAATTAGTTCTTTATGCTTCATATCGAACCCCGATGAGATAATGTGATTATCTGTCTTCAGAGGGATGCCTTTCCCCTCCGGTCCAAGCGACTGTTTGAGGATAGGATCCCGCTAGATGACGCCTATTATTTAGTTGACTTTTGATGTTAGTGGGATCCCATCACATATGGTTATGCCACCATTAGGAGAGCACCCGACTAGTCGGGTGTGCCTATTTGGCCAGCATCGAAATCAAAGATGAGATGGAGATCCATTGAACATCAATTGTCAAATCTATAAGCGAGGCGCCATGACTAGTGGGAGTCCTTTCCAGTGAGTCTGACTCTAGGATTAGCTCCAGAGCATTAGCGTGATAACCAATTTTGCAAAGCATCGATACTCTTGGAATATGTAATGTGACCCTTGAATGGAGAAATCCACTTGAGGCAGGGACTATGATATTCTGAGAGTGATTAATGCTAGGCGAAAGGTTTGAACGCTAGTGGGAGCATGGTGTGACCAGGGTCTAGTATTTAGGAGGTCGCTACCTTTGCATTTGCATAAATTCATACTCGCAAAATAACCCTCAGATTTATAAGGGATGCAAGAGAGGACTTTTATAAGATCCTCTGGCCTCCACGGCCAGTCGTTTTGTGTTTGGGTGGGGATGCATAACTTCACACCCCCTAGGGTGGGAGCTGTGTGTTTCCATGCCAAATTACTTAATGACCTCCCTGTGGATATGGCGATTACGGGGCCAGGAGAGAAGGGCTTTTCATCCCACCCTAGTGGGGGCCGCATGAACTCCCGTGTCGTAATTGCTTAGGCTCGTGGGTAAGCATCCTAAGTACACGTGAGGTATTCGTTGCGAAGACAACGGTGATCACGTGGTACTGGCCGAAAGATAACCATGGTCCATCACAGCCCTTAGTTGGCAGATTTGGATAGGGTCAAGGAAAAGGCCCGTGTAAGCGGATTGACGCTGTATGATGCCCCCTAGGGCAGGTACAGCCGATTCCGAGATCTTACATACATGGTTAATTAATCCATAGAGATGGCTTCGCTTGAGGGTAGCGTCGACATATGGATATAATTAGCTTGTTTTAAAAATCCATAAAATAAGTTTTTATGCATACTCATTATTCAATCTTTATTTTCAGATGACTAAGTTAGACCCCCTGTCCGCCATCCTAAATGACCACAAACTTACCGGTCCCAACTATGAGGATTGGAAGCGCAACCTGTACCTGGTCCTAAGGATTGGTAAACATATGTCAGCCCTTAATGACCCTGAGCCAGATTTGCCAGGACCCAATGCCACAGAGGCACAGTTAAAGGCATTCACTGACTGGAAGGAATCTAATGAGATATGTAAATGCTATATAATAGCATCCTTGCAAACAACTCTGCAGAAGCAAGTCGAGGAGATGCCCGACGCTTCTGACATGATGTTGTACTTGAAGGAGATGTTTGAAGGTCACAATCGCGTTACGCGATACCTTACCATCAAAAAACTCGTCGGCACTAAGATGTCCAATGGGACGCTGGTTCGGGAACACATGATGAAAATGTTTGGGTTCCAGAACGAACTAGCTACCATGGACATTGTGCTAGAAGGCGAGGTGATGACAGACATCTTCCTCTCGTCACTGTCTGGAGCCTTTGAAGGCTTTGTCACCAACTTTAATTTGAACAAGTTGGCTATGACAAATGCAGAGCTTCTGGGAGCTCTCCAGGCAGCTGAGGATGGCTTCAAGCAGAAGGGCAAAGCACTTCACGTGCAACGCAGATCCTTCAAGAAGCCTGGTAAACCTCAGGGCAAGAAACATAAAAGGAAACCTAAGTCACTGCCTGTGCAGGACTCTGCTGGAGCCTCTGGGTCTGGAGAATCAAAGAAACCGGGCACGAAGTGCTTCCGGTGTGGCCAGAAGGGTCATTGGAAGAAGGACTGCAAGAAGCCTCAGAATGCTGGTGAAGGTAATCTACAACTCTTAGTTGTTGAATCATTTCTTTCAAGTAATAGTACTTTTGCTAGTTGGATTGTGGATTCTGGATCCACTAACCATGCCTGTAACTCTCTTCAGGGGTTTCGGGAAAGCAGAAGATTGCTTGATGGAGAGGTGATCCTGAGCATGGGAACTGAGGCCGTGGCTGCTGCTGAAGCTATTGGAGATGTTAATCTTAGTTTTTCGAATAATAAGACTTTGACTCTTAGAGATGTCTTTTGTGTACCGTCCTTGCGACGTAACTTAATTTCTGTTTCTTCTTTAGTTAATGAAGGTTATTCAGTTTATTTTGATGCTTCTGGTGTGTCGTTTAAACTGAATGGAACTTTTATAATAAGAGGAATGGTTCAGAATCATCTCTATGTTGTAAGTCCTAAATTTGAAAAGGATAACATAATAACTTCAGCATTTAATGTTAATTCATCTAAGCGTAAGAATCCTTCGGAAAATTTAACCCACCTGTGGCACTTACGACTTGGGCATATTGCCTTAGATAGGATCCATAGAATGGTGAAGGCCGGGCTTCTGGAAACAGATCCTACGGAGATCCTTCCCACCTGTGAATCCTGCCTGGAAGGCAAGATGACCAAGAGGTCCTTTAAAGGCAAAGGAGTAAGAGCTACTGAGGTGTTAGAGTTAATCCATTCGAATGTGTGTGGACCCATGAACGTCAAGGCGATAGGAGGCCATGAGTATTTCATCACATTCATTGATGATTACTCAAGATATGGTTACATTTACCTGATGCATCGGAAGTCGGAATCCTTTGACATGTTCAAAGAGTTCAGGGCTGAAGTAGAAAAGCAGACAGGTAAATATATAAAAACCCTTCGATCAGATCGAGGAGGTGAATACATATCTGACGAGTTCCTAGGGTATTTGGTGGAGCATAGGATAAAATCCCAGTTAACTGCTCCAGGTACCCCACAACAGAATGGAGTTTCCGAGAGAAGGAATCGAACCTTGTTGGACATGGTTCGTAGCATGATGAGTTACGCCAGTTTACCAATGACCTTTTGGGGATATGCCCTACAAACAGCAGTTTATATTCTGAATCACGTTCCGTCTAAGTCAGTGCCTCTGACCCCTAGAGAACTGTGGTCAAAGCGAAAGCCATTGATATAGCATTTCAGAATATGGGGATGCCCTACACATGTGCGAAGGGATAAGAGGGAAAAGATGGAATCTAAAACCAGAGTATGCTTATTTGTAGGGTATTCCAAGGAGACCAAAGGTGGTCTATTTTATGATCCTGAGGAAAAGAAAGTGATCGTTTCTACGAACGCCTATTTCCTAGAACAGGATTATATTGTGGACCACAAACCTACTAGTAAGGTAGTTCTGGATGAACTGCTGGGTACTAGTTCAGATAGCGCATCCAAAAGCATAGTGGGAGCTGACATTACAGATAATAATATACCAGATACTGTAGAACCTGTTAATCCTGTAACACCACCACCACCTCGTCGCAGTGGGAGAAACATCAGAGCTCCTGACAGATACTATGGAGAAACCTTATTGGTTGATCCAGAGGGTCAGGAGGATAACCCACTGAGCTACGATGAGGTAGTGGGAGCTTCTGACAGCTCTGACTGGCAAAAGGCTATGGAGGTAGAAATTGAATCAATGTCCCATAACGCAGTCTGGACTCTTGTTACACCATCATCCAATATTAAACCTATTGGGTGTAAGTGGGTGTATAAGAAGAAGAGAGGATCCGATGGTACAATAGAGACTTATAAAGCTAGATTAGTTGCCAAGGGTTACACCCAGAGAGAAGGGATCGACTTTGACGAAACCTTCTCGCCGGTAGCTATGATAAAGTCTATTCGGATCCTCCTATCCATTGCAGCCCATTATGACTGGGAGATCTGGCAAATGGATGTCAAGACAGCATTCCTTAATGGAAATTTGGAAGAAGACATTTATATGATTCAGCCACCAGGCTTTGAGTCAGAGGGTCAGGAACATCTAGTTTGCAAGTTGCAGAAGTCCATTTATGGACTAAAGCAAGCATCTAGAAGTTGGAACATCCGTTTTGATCAGGCAATCCAGTCATATGGATTTACTCAAAACGAGGATAAACCATGTGTATACAAGAGGACTGATAAGACCACAGTAGTATATTTAATACTTTACATAGACGATATTCTGCTCATTGGAAATGATGTAGGAACATTGTCAACGGTAAAGGTCTGGTTGTCAACACAGTTCGATATGAAAGACCTAGGTGAAGCGAGTTATGTTTTGGGGATCAAGGTAATACGTGATCGCCAGAACAGGATTCTCTCGCTGTCACAGACTGCGTATATAGATAAGGTTATGGCTAGATTTGACATGCAAAACTCCAAGAAGGGTTTTGTGCCATTTAGACATGGCATAAAACTGTCTAAGGATCAAAGTCCTAAGACACCTGAGGAGAGAGCAGAAATGCAGAAGATACCTTATGCTTCGGCATTAGGTAGTCTAATGTATGCTATGCATTGTACAAGGCCTGATATCTGTTTCGCAGTAGGAATGATGGGTCAGTTTTAGTCGAATCCGGGTCCAGATCACTGGACAGCTGTGAAGTGTATACTCAAGTACCTTCGTAGAACAAGGGACTATGAGTTGGTTTACACTGGACAAGAACTGACGCCGATTGGATATACAGATTCTGACTTTATGTCAGATTTAGAATCCAGAAAGTCGACATCAGGTTTTGTGTTTGTGCTAGGAGGAGGAGCGGTTAGTTGGCAGAGTGTGAAGCAGAAATGCATCGCAGACTCTACCACAGAGGCTGAGTATGTTGCAGCGTGCGAGGCAGCCAAAGAGGCGGTATGGCTCAAGAAATTCCTTACGGATTTGGGATGTGTACCAGAGGCCCAGTTACCTATTGTGCTTTACTGCGACAATAGTGGGGCGGTAGCACAAGCTAAGGAGCCAAGACATCACCAAAAGGGGAAGCACATCGAGCGCAAGTTCCACTTGATTCGGCAGTTTCAAAAGCAAGGGCGAGTAGCGGTGACGCAGATTGCATCTACAGATAATATTGCTGATCCTTTCACAAAGGCAATACCTACCAAGGCATTCGAGCGACATGTGGACGCGATGGGAGTCAAAACCGTTTTGCTTCGCTAGACCAAGTGGGAGATTGTTAGGATTGATGTGTTCTAAGCTTGTAAAACTTTATGTTTTGGTCTAATAAAGATTGATAGTTATTAATATATGAGATGCATATAGGTGCGTAACATAGTTACGTGTTCTTTTGAGAACAGAGAGCCATGGTTATATGGTAGTCCACTGAGTTGAAGACTGAGTGGATTGGTCCCATATAACCTAAATAAGTTCGCAGCTATGATCAGGTTGGTCGCCTCATCATGTTAAGCTGTTGGCGATGACAGTTCATGGGATGTCTTCACCATGGTCATCACCAGGCACAGTGTCTGTGGCTGAACGGAACTAACACGGTGTACAGATCAGTGAGCAGACACTGGTACACTAAGCCGTGTTTCTGCTTAGGGTAAAACGGTCCTAAACCCTGAGGAACCATGTCTGATGGACTAACCAGTTGCGTGGTGCTTTGGCGCACCAATGTGTGAGGGTCCATATGCAGTGATCCAAAACCACGGTGTACTGGGTTACCCGGCTGGCGTTGCATTAGCGTGTCACTCCTGCAGGCCATCCACACCCCTGATGGGAGGTGCGTTCCTTGGTGTGACTTACACTGTACCAAACCCAGGCCTGGTGGTCATCAGTTTGACTGTTGACCGGGTTCGATTACTCGACGGGGTAATCAGAGGTACGATGTATAGGTCAACCTGGAAGGAACCAAGTCATATGATCATTCGAGTCTGACGGTAGTCTTCACCGCTCGAAGTGAATCATGGCATCAAGTGGAGGGACAGCGGGTTTACTACTACTAAGCGGAGAGCAGGGGTATGATGGAGAACATAGTAAGTCTGGGTGAATTGGAGTGCAGCCTGCGTCGCACTCTGGGTGGCTACGCAGGTTAACTCGAGCTCAGAGGATCGATGGTACACTCGGGTAGTGTGTCGATCGAGCTTGAGTTGGAAGCCATGAACCCCGGTCCCTGATGGTTCCACCTTATCAACATTATGTACGGTTCTTGAACCGTCTCCTCGGAACACCATAAGCATGAGGAAGAAAGAAGTATACGCTCCGTGTGTGCTTGGCACTAGAGCACGGTAGATGCGTAACTACATACGAGTACTAAGGGTTGAGCCCGAGACTAGTGCAGAGTCGTATGTAGTAATCCCTAGCCATAAGTGAACTTCGCTGCATAGGTGCGATGCACCGGGGTATGTTGCGAGTTGACTAGTTGACTTTGCTAGAGGCACTCTCCGGTGGCCTCAGTTAATAGTAAGTAACTAGTAGATATCACTTAAGTAATGGCCGCTAGGTATCGCACGCTAGAAATGGTCAAAATGAGGCGTCGGGGCGTTTTGGTAAAAACCTCACTCTGCCGGACCTCACTGTTGGCCGATCCTAGTGGTGGGACACCTCACCAGGGCCGACCCTATGATGTAGGGATGAGAATCCCTCATCTATAGGGCCGGCCATATAGATAGGGATGGGGCGATAAATCGGTTAAGATCGAGCCCTAAAAAGTGGGAAAACGGATAAATACGCGGAGAGATAAAAAGGAGATAATGGAGAGATAATGAGAGGGAGTTATTATCCCCTTGGATCCTTATCCAAGGGGGGATGGCCGGCCCTATAAAGGGAGCTATGGGCGCCGGCCCCATGTGATGAAAAATCCGAACCCCCTCCTCTCTCATCTCTCTAGTTCTCTCCCTAATCTCTCTCCGTTTCCCGCTTGCTACTTCATCTTCCTCGCGTGGAGTTCTGAAGAAGGAGAAGGGTCGTTCTTCGGAGGCACTCAGAGATTCGAGAGCGACGTTCCGTGCATCGTGTGAGATCGGGTGAACAAGAAGGCAACATCTCCATTCGTACCGTCGGCATCTTCGCGAACGATCTTCCGTCTCCATCGACAAAGAAGACAATTCTCCACGGTTAAAAGATCCGTACGAAAGGTATGTGTAATCTAACATGTAGATCTAGCGAGCATTATGATTTGCATCCATGCTAGTTAATCATTACGCTAGATTGCCGTTAGGGGTTTTCGATTCTCGTGCATACACATGCACACATATGTAGATTAGTTTCTATGAAAATTTAAATAGTGTAACATGCACCATGAACGGTCTATTCGACCGCCAAATCACTTCCGCTGCGAGCCTCTGACCCGGATTAACTTCCAACATTCGACACCTGGTAGCCCTTCATGCATTGTGGGCGACCTGCGGGGGGAAGCCAGGGCGAGCTCGCCCCCCCCCCCCCCCCGTCGCTCCGCCTTCCCTTCCACATTTATCAAGAGTCGGACCTCGCAGGAGCGACCTCTTCGATAAGCAGGGGAGTCTTGGCGAGCTTGGGGCGAGCTCCTGACCGAGCTTGGGCGAGCTCCTGAGCGAGCTTGGGCGAGCTCCTGCGTGAGCTGGGGGCGTTTGTGGTACCGGTATCTTTGTATGCATGACGGTCTAACTCCCGCTGCCATCACCCTGTGCGAGCTTGGGCGAGCTCCTGAGCGAGCTTGGGCGAGCTTGTGAGCGAGCTTAGGCGAGCTCCTGAGCGAGCTTTGGCGAGCTCCTGAGCGAGCTTTGGCGAGCTCCTGAGCGAGCTTAGGCGAGTTCCAGCGAGCTTAGGCGAGCTCCAGCGAGTTTAGGCGAGCTTAGGCGAGTTTAGGCGAGCTTAGGCGAGCTCCTGAGCGAGCTTAGGCGAGCTCTTTGCCTAGGCCCCTTCAGCCCAATGTGGATCTCGCTCCCTGTCAAGATGATTTGGCGAGCACGGAGGGGGGGGGCGAACTCCGGGGTGGATTTCTGCTACCCCCAACATTACCCCCTCCTGAGGGAGCGACCAAGGAGACTTTGACGCTTGCTCAGGAGTCTTATTGAACATGCCGGTCAAATTGGGAGCGCCAGTCATTGGCGACCTCTACCTTGTGGGCTGCGGGCACCTACCGTCGGCGGTCTGCGCCGAGAGCTTTGACTGCCAGTATCTCATAAACGCTGGGCGGGCCGGGAGCATCAGCCACGAGCGATCTCCTTCCGGTGCGAACTTGTCACACGCGGTCAGGGTCTGCCTCGGGCGAGCTGCGAGCACCAGCCGTGGGCGATCTGCGTCGAGAGTTTTGACTCCCAGTATTTCACAAACGCTGGGCGGGCCGGGAGCATCAGCCACGAGCGATCTCCTTCCGGTGCGAACTTGTCACACGCGGTCAGGGTCTGCCTCGGGCGAGCTGCGGGCACCAGCCGTGGGCGATCTGCGTCGAGAGTTTTGACTCCCAGTATTTCACAAACACTGGGCGGGCCACGAGCATCGGCCGCGAGCGATCTCCTTCCGGTGCGGGCTTGCCACACGCGGCCAGGGTCTGCTTCGGGGCGAGCTTGGGCGCCTGCCGTGGGTGGTCTGTGCCGAGAGTTTTGACTCCCAGTATTTCACAAACACTGGGCGGGCCGCGAGCATCAGCCGCGAGCGATCTCCTTCCGGTGCGGGCTTGCCACACGCGGCCAGGGTCTGCTTCGGGCGAGCTTGGGCGCCTGTCGTGGGCGATCTTGTGACTTGGGTATCGCTCCAAATATCCAACGGTCGTTTCATCTTAAATGCGGCGCGAGGCTCGATGTTGATACAATGAATCTCATCATGAGATCCCGATCGGTGCGAGACACGTGTCTCCTCCTCATTTGTTCCTTTTTCTGTCAATAAAGGACAGCGTCGGCGCCGGCGCAGCTTTTTCCCACGCGTGGTACACGCGGCACTGCCTGATTGGAGAAAGGCGAGCTGTCGCTTCAACCGTCGGCGTGTCGCCTCGTTGGGCGCGCTCGAGTATTAACTGCGGCCCGATTCACCGGCCTCTCACTTGCCTATAAATAGGGGACGGGGGGCGATTTTTTACCGCTGCGTGAAAACAGCTCTCCCTTTCTCCTTCGCTTTCAGCTCGCCTTAGACGCTTTCAGCTCGCCTTAGGCGCTTTCAGCTCGCTCTAGACCTTCTTAGCTTCCATGGCCTCTGTTGCTACTTCCTCTTCTGCTGCTGCTGCTGCTGCATCCTCCCAGGGGGAACCTCTCAATGTTGCCCCCATTTCGGTGCGCGAACCTGGCACCGAGGAGGAGGTTCCCTCAAGAGAGCCCGCCGTCATCTGGTTCAACGATATCAGCGGCGCGCCGGTCCCTGAGAGCCTACGCTCCACGGCGAACATCCCTCAGGAGCTCGCCATCCTGCCCTTCCCACACTCGGGGAGGTCGCTCTCCGGCACGGCGGTCTCCGTGGGGCAGATCTGGTCAGGGCTCCGGCTACCCCTTAACCACCTCGCCAGCGAGCTACTGGAACTGGCGGGCTTATGCCCTGCTCAGCTTCCAGGGAACTCGTGGGGGATCCTCTACGGGCTTTCTCGAATTGAGGAAGCCCTCAACGTGAGGATCCCCCTCGCCTACCTCTTGAAGAAGTGGTTCCTCAAGCCGGGGACCGCCTTCAGCGAGGTGGACTGCGGCCAGTTTTACCTTACTGGTCGCACTGGCGAGCTGCTCCCGTTCTCCGCCGTGGAGAACAAGGACAGGTACTAGAAATAGTACCCGTTCGTCGTCGAGGGCGAGTGGCGGGGTCCTTGCCCAGGCATCCCGTCTCTGCCCGGTAGGCCGCCCCTTCCCGTCTTCAAGGAGATCGCGGAATACCGGGCAAAGGGGAAGAAGTGCATCGCCGCCGCCCGAGAGAGATCGCTTGACGAGGCGATCCTGCACATCCTCGGGGGTCGAACCCTCAAAAAGGTCCTCCCGCCGGACTTCTCCTTCCTGTGGAAGGATCTCCGGACTGGCGTCGTCACCACCCGTCAGAAGGTGATGCGCAAGAAAGCGGCGGTCTCCCGCCGCGTCGGCTTGACCTCCGCGGCTGCCCCTGCGACCTCCGCGGTTGGGCCCTCGGCGAAGAAGGGGAAGAAGAGGGCTTCCCCCATCAAGGTCGCGGACAAGGACACCCTCGAGATGCTCCGCGAGGAGGACGTCGCCCCGCCTCCACCACCAGCCCGCGAAGCTGCCCCAGGTCAGGCGACCTCCCTCTCTATTCTTCCTCCGAGGATCCCAATCCCGGAGCCTCGACGTCGTCGTATCTCTTTCGTCGAGCCCGAGGATCCGCGCGTCGAGCTTCTTCTCAGCATGGCGGAAGTGGAATCCCCAATGGCTGAAGTGTTGATGCGCGGGTTCCCAGGTGACCCTTCTAAGACTTTATTTGTTGCGGTGATGAATCCAGAGGAGGGTGCCCCGCAGAAGAAGGCGAAGAAGAGGAAGACTCCTTCAGCCCGCCCGTCGGGAGAGGACAACACTGTTCGGGAGGCTCGCGAAGCCTTCCAACAAGTCCTCGAGGAGCGGAGGAAGGCCGCCCTCGCGGAGGCGGGCTTGGGATCAGCCGATGATCTCAGCATGACCTCCAGCTCCGACGACGAGGAGCGGGCTTCGGGAGATGAGCCCGCGACTGCAACTGCGGGGCCTCCCCCGCCCTTCGAGGGACCGGCTCCGCCAACCTCGGACCCTCCGGTACCCGCTCCTCAAACGTCCTCGCCATCGGCCGCACCTGCCCCCAGCGTGCCTACACCCACTGCTTCCAACGCGCCCGACGCTCCCAGCGAGCCCACAGCTCCCGATGCGCCCGCGCCCGCTGCTAGCGCGCCTGCGCCCTCGGCTCCCAGCGCGCCTGCGCCCGCTGCTCCCAGCGCGCCCGCGCCCGCTGCCAGCGTGCCTGCTCCCGTGGCTCCCAGCGCACCCGCGCCTGTGCCTGCTGCTGCCAGCGTGCCTGCGCCCACGACTCTCGTGGCTCCTGCCCTCCCGATGGAGCTGGACGGGTTGGTCTACTGGTCTCCGGACCTGGGGACCATCCTGGACGATCTTCCGAGCTCAAGCTCGGAAGCATCGGACGCTGGTGTGCCCGAAGAAGGGCAAATCGCCGCGCCATCCTTGGCCGCTGAAGAGGGCCCCAGCGCCCAAGGGGTTGAGGCCGCTCCGGTCATGGCCCCCGCGGTGCTCGAGCCCGCTGATGCTGCCGCCGCATCGCCTCCTCCAACCGCTCCGATCGAGGGAAGCCAGGCGGGCTCCTCCTCAGGCGGCCCTGAGCGCGCCCCCTACTATACGCGGGAGATCTTGGGGCGCAACATTTTCGCCCGGACTCCCTACATCGCCCTCATCAACCGGCTCGTCGAGGTAAGATTACCTTTGCGCTCCTTTGGCTTACATCGCTTTCCTGTTCTAATTTTCTTCTAACTCTTTCACCTTGGCGTAGGTGGAGCGGGTCAGCCGGGCCCTCGTCGATGAGGTCGCTGGCGTTGCGGGGGACACGGTTGCTCTCTATGATGACACTCTCCACGGCTCGGAGAGGAGAGTAGACGAGCACATCCACCGGCTTCGCCAGATGGACCACTCCGGCGAGCTCCGAGCTGAGGTGGACCGGCTGTGCCAGCAGGCCGCCTCTGTTGATACAGAGGTTGCCCAGTTGCGACAGCGGGCTGCCACTCTCACCACGGGGCTAGCCTCGGTCGAGGACGCTCGTGCCCGCGCCCTCGCGGACCTACAAGAGGTGACCAAAGCCAAAGATGCCTCCCAGAAAGAGATTCTCGAGCTCCGCAGCCAGGTGGCGGCCTCCCGGGACGAGATCGCGGTGCTGAAGGAGGCACATCTTCGCGACCTCAACTCCCAGCGAGAGCGCCTCCAGTCGCAGCTGGGCGAGCTCCTGTAGAAGGGCGCGCTGGACGCCATCGAGAAGTACGTACAAGACCGAAAGGTCAAAGAAGAGGAAGCGCGGCAATGACAATGGCGCGGGTGGTGGCCCTGCTTAGACTTCATCCTTTTGTAACCCTTCTGATGTATCTTTAAACAATGAATGAAATGAATGATACTTTTTGAGCTCGCCTCTGTGTTTCTTTCTCTGTGTTTCTTTTCTTTTTGTGAGCCCGCTCATGGGTCTGTTCCAAAACCCTTCGCAGCGGCCTCGAGGGTCATACCCCGGGCGAGGCAGCTAATTCGATTCAATCATTTTGTTTTAAAATATATGCAAAGGAAAAACTCGGCATGCTCGCTAAAACTCGATAGTCTCTGAGCCCGGAAAAGACAAGCGAACCAAATAACTTAAAACTTCCCTACCTCAGAGACTTAAACCATTTTTATTTTTAAAGGAAACTAATAAGTGTTAGCTGCCCCCTGCCCGGTTAATTTCCCTCGATGATCCTGTTCAGCGGACTTGCCCTTTGAGGGGTATGCCCACGCCAGGATGCTTCCGTTCATGGCAGGTGAATGCGAAGGATCCCGGTTAGGTTTAGAGTCCACTTGGCAGCGGACTTCCCCAGGAATCTCAAGGTCGCCCACTGGCGGCCTCTGAGGATCCCGGTCTTGCTTTAAGTCCGCACAACGGCGGACTGCCCCGGGAATCTCAAGGTCGCCCACTGGCTGCCTCTGAGGATCCCGGTCTTGCTTTAAGTCCGCACAACGGCGGATTGCCCCGGGAATCTCAAGGTCGCCCACTGGCTGCCTCTGAGGATCCCGGTCTTGCTTTAAGTCCGCACAACGGCGGACTACATTCTATAGCTCATGCGGGCTCTTGCTGCGCCGAGCTCTCGAGTCAAATTCCTTGTTGAAACCTTCATCGTTCATTCATAACTTCAGAAGATGATTCACAAAATTCCTTAGTCTTACGCATAAAACTTGCGAAGGTGCAAAGCATTCCAAGGTCGCTCTAACAGGTCGCCTTCAGCGGTCATCAACCGGTAAGCCCCCGAGCTTCCTGCTTCATGTACTATGTAGGGGCCTTCCCAGTTCGCTGCGAGCTTTCCTGCATTAGGCTCCTGCGTGTTTGCGAACACCTTTCTCATCACCATGTCCCCAGCCTTGAATGCCCGGTGGCGGACTCTTTTATCATATGCGCGCTTCATTTCTTGTCTGTATCCGGCGAGGTGCAGATTGGCACGCTCTCGTCTTTCTTCGGGCTGATCGAGGGAGTCGACGAGCAGTTTGTCATTGTCGACCTCATCTGCAGTGAGCTTTCTTTCCGTAGGTAGCTCGACTTCTACGGGTAGCATAGCTTCACACCCGTAAGTTAGGCTAAAAGGCGATTCGTTGGTCGAGCGACGTGGAGTGGTGCGATAAGCCCATAGCACACCGTCGAGCTCCTGCTCCCACAGTCCTTTCTTTCCTTCCAACCTTTTCTTGAGGTTGTCTAGGATTACACGATTCGTAGCTTCGGCCTGCCTGTTGCTTTGAGGGTACCTTGGGGACGAGAACCTTAGGTCGACTCCATATTCAACACAAAAGCTTCTGATCAAGCGATTGTCGAACTGGCGACCATTGTCGGTGATAAGTACCCGAGGCAGACCGAACCGGCAGAAAATATTCTTCCAAAGGAAGTCTTTCACTTGCTTCTCACCTATCTTAGCTAGCGGGACCGCTTCCACCCATTTGGTGAAGTAGTCCGTAGCCACTAAGATGAATTTCTTTTACCGGGCTGACACAAGGAAAGGTCCCACAATGTCCAGTCCCCATTGCTGGAATGGCCAGGGGCTCGCCAGAGGATGCAGTTCTTCTGCGGGCATATGATTCGTTGTGGCGTGCTTCTGGCATTGGATGCACCTCTGGGCGACCTTCAAAGCGTCTTGCTCCAGGGTGGGCCACCAGTATCCTTGCCTCCGAACTTTCGCAGCTAGAGACCGCCCACCAGCGTGGTTTCCCAGCTCGCCAGAGTGAATGCAATTCAGAACTTCTTCGGTCTCCGGGCTCTCGATGCAACGAAGATTTGGCCCGCCAAAAGATCTTCGAAAAAGGCGATCCCAGCGAATGAGATAGCGACCAGTGCATTTCTCTACTCGCCGGGCTTCCTCTCTATCCTCTGGAAGCTCGCCCTTCTGGAGAAAACGTAGAATGGGGGCGGTCCACCCGTCGGATGATACGTTGGCAGAGACTTGGTTAATAGCGGGCTCTATCAGTTGGAGCCGAGACTGATTTTGGACCTCGATGAGAATCTGGCGAGCTTCTGATGTTCCCAGCAGGGAGGCGGCGTTTGCCAAGGCATCAGCTCGCCTATTATCGGCCCGCGGAATTTGCTCGAAGGAGATCTTCTCGAATTCCGCGGCCTTACGCTTCACCATGTCTACGTAGCCCGCCATTCTCGCATCCCGGGAGGCGTACTCCCCATTGATTTGGCAAATAATTAGCTGGGAATCACTGAAAACCTTCAAGCGTTTGGCGCCTACCTCTTGAGCGAGCTCCAGACCAGCCAGCAGCGCCTCATATTCCGCTTCGTTGTTGGTAGCAGCAAAATCCAGCCGGACTGATTTCTCAAGTAGTACCGCCTGGGCGATCAGTGCCACTCCGATCCCTGCTCCTGAAGCATTGGAGGATCCATCGACGAATAATTCCCAGCCCGCCCCCTCTGAACGCTTAGTTGGAGGAAGCTTGCCTTGGTTGTCCAAGAACCTCGCCTTCCCAGGGTGTGCCTCAGTTGGCTCATCCTCCTGGTACTGGACCGGTTCTTCTATGGGGAAGTCCGCCAAGAAATCGGCGAGAGCCTGCCCCTTGACAGCGACTCGAGGGACATACTCCAAACCATAGGCGGCGAGCTCGGCGGACCATCGATAGAGCCTGCCGGCTACCGAGGGTCTGGAAAGCGCGCTCTTCAGAGGGTGCTCCGTGATGACTTTGACAGTGTGCGCCGAGAAGTAGGGGTGAAGCTTTCTCGCGGTAAGGACCAAGGCCAATGCGACCTTCTCGATTGGTCGATACCGGAGCTCGGCGGGAAGCATCGTGTGGCTTACAAAGTAGACAGGCCGCTCCACCTTCGCTTCTTCGACCACGAGGACTCCGCTTACCGCATTCTCTGTGACTGCGAGATATATGCCAAGCTCGGCGCCATCTTTGGGTGCTGCTAGGATTGGCGGGCTCGCCAGATAGTCCTTGATCTTTTGAAAGGCGTGCTCGCACTTTTCATCCCAACAAATGCTCGCTCCTTTTCGTAGTAGCTCGAAAAGAGGTCGGTAATTGTCTGAGGATTTGGAGATGAACCGATTTAGCGCGGTGATTCGCCCGCTCAACCTTTGGACCTCCTGCCGGGTTCTTGGTGCGGGCATTTCGACAAGTGCTCGGATTTGCCCAGGGTCGGCCTCGATCCCCTTGTGGGTGACCAGGTACCCGAGGAATTTCCCGGAAGTCACCCCGAATGTGCATTTCGCCGGATTTAGCCTCATTTGGTACTTTCTCAATACTTCGAAGATTTCGCAGAGATCGGCAACATGCCCCTCTCGCTCTCGGCTCTTCACCAGGAGGTCGTCTACATAAACTTCGACATTCCTGCCGATCTGATCCTTAAACATCTGAGTGACTAACCTTTGGTAGGTCGCTCCAGCGTTCTTAAGTCCGAAAGGCATCACTCGATAGCAAAATAGCTTCTGGTAGCCTGCCCCAGAATAGAAAGCGGTCTTCTCTTGATCGTCGACGTGGAGAGGTATCTGGTTATACCCAGAATATCCATCCATGAAAGACAAGGCCCGGAACCCGACAGCTGCATCGACCAGCGCGCCTATTCGCTGAAGGGGGAATCCGTCCTTCGGACATGCTCTGTTAAGGTCGGGGAAGTCAATGCACACTCTGACCGCTCTGCTCTTCTTGGGTACCGCCACAATATTGAAGATCCACTGGGGGAAGTGCGCTTCGCGTATAAAGCCATCTCGCTCTAGCT
The DNA here is from genome assembly GCA_947650365.1 of Chamaelirium japonicum. Classification (NCBI taxonomy): domain Eukaryota; kingdom Viridiplantae; phylum Streptophyta; class Magnoliopsida; order Liliales; family Melanthiaceae; genus Chamaelirium; species Chamaelirium japonicum. The sequence goes on along the minus strand of OX393549.1, from coordinate 11,098,730 downwards.
TGTCTATCTCCGCCGCCACTGCAATGGACTTCGCAGCAGGTATGTGCCGAGCTTTTTGCTTGACCGGCGGGAACTCTTTCATGGTGTGCAGACGATGACAGGCGACCTCCGGGTCAATCCCTGGCATGTCCGCGAAGCTCCAGGCGAATACGTCACGGTATTCCCTGAGTATGTTGGTTAAGGCCAGGACCTCGCCCTTGGTTAGCGAGGTCCCAAGACTAATAATCCTCGGTCCATCCTCGCTACCGATGTTGACTTCTTGTAGCGGCTCGGCAATGGGAAAACTTCCTCTCTGGGACCCTGGTAGGCGACCTTTCTTCTTGAGCTCAAAATCCACCCCGCTCCCACCCGGGGGTGAAGTAGGGGATTTAAGCGAGGAGACCTCTCTCGGGCTTTGAGGGAGCCCGCTCGAGGTGAGCGCTAATTGCTAGGAGGGCGCGGGCCTCTTGGCCTCAGCGACCTCCACGTCCGCGAGGTGAAAGACGCCCTGCTCGCACCTGGTAGCAGCGACCTGGTCTTCTCGAATTACCACGACCCCTCCGATGGTGGGGAACTTGAGGGCCTGGTGATTGGGCGAGGACACCGCTTTCATCTACCTAAGCCAAGGTCGTCCTAGGATGGCATTGAAAGCGGACTGCCCATCCACCACCGCGAAACGGACTTGACGCACCTCTGGGCCCGCCGTTACGGTGAGGGTTATCTCCCCTACCACCTTAGCGACCTCGCCAGTGAAACCGGTGAGCGAGCCCGTTGAGGGAGACAAATCAATTTGTCTCAACCCCATTCGCTGGAAGGCCGACAAGAACAGGATGTCTACGGCACTTCCTGGGTCAACCAGGACCCACCTTACTTCGATGTTCGCCATCATAAGGCGTATGACGAGGGGATCATTGTGGGGAGTAACAACCCCGGCCATGTCCTCCTCCGAGAACCAAATAAAGTCTCGGGCTTCCACCCTTGGTGTTTGGAGCAATACAGGGGTTAGAGAAATGGAGAATACCTTCTGAGTCCGCTCCATCTCCCTAACTTGTCGACGAACCTCGTTGCTGGATCTTGGGCCATTCAGGCGCCCGCTGATGGTGTGACAGACCGCCGGCCCTCCCGGGGGAGGTGGAGGCAGGGCGAGCTCAGCGGTCCCCGGGCGATCTCCCTCCCGAGGAGCCCGCACCGGTATCACCTCGAATCTCCTAGGAGGCGAAATGAATTGATCCAGATGTCCTTAGGCGACCAAGTCCTCGAGGTGGTTCTTCAGAGCCCGGCATCTGTTGGTGTGATGCCCGGGGCTGCGATGAAAGGCGCACCGCCGCGTGCTGTCGGTAGAGCCGGGCTCCCCGACCTGCAGGGGTGGCGGGTACTGAAAGAAAGGTTCACTACGGATCTGGTGAAAGACTTGCCCTGGCGAGTGGGTTAGCAAGGTGAAATCCCGCTCCCCGGGTCCCGGAGGCAGGCGCCAGTTTGCCGGCCTTCCAGCGACCGCCGCGGGGGCTTCAGCGGGCTGTACGGCAAGAGCTGCGGGCGGTCCGGGCAAAGGTACCGCCAGTGGCACCTCCCTCCTCTCCACGGCCTTAACGACGAGAGGTCGCAGAGCCGGAGGAGGTCGCTGCTCGACTGCCTTTCCCTTCCGGTCTAACACCGCATCTTAGAGCTTGATGTGTTGCTGGACAAGAGCGAAGAGCTCGACCATCGTGCGAGGATCTTTGATCACCAGCGCGTCATGAAGTTTGCTTCCCTCGGGGAGGGCGTTCCGGAAAGCGCTCACCGTTGTGCGATCTTGGCCGACAGCGTCCTCCAGAGCGAGGTAGGTGCTTCGAAAGCGCGTCGCGAAGCTTCGAAGGGTTTCGCGGGCTCCCATGGCCAAGGTGAAGAGAGACTCAATCCTCTTTGGGGGCTGCCTGTTGCAGCGGTACTACTCCAGAAATAGTCTAGAGAGTGTAGGGAAATCTGGAATGGTACCCGAGGGCAATTTGTGGAACCAGTTTAACGCCGAGCCCGTCAAACTGCTCGGGAATGCCCGGCACAAGACATAGTCTTGGTCCCGGAAAAATAACAGCTTCCGGTAAGCCAATAGATGGTCGACTGGATCTTGCGATCCATCGAACAGTGCAAATTTAGGCAGGGTCCAATGATGAGGGAAGCCTCCTTGGTGCACCTCGCTCGTGAAGGGCGAGCTACCCCCGTGGACGGCGAGGTACTCCAGCAGGTCTACCGTCGCGTTAGGTCGTTGCCAGTGCCCAGGGAAAACTCCCAGAGGCTGCTGCGCAGGTCCTAGGCGGTCGTGCACGCTCCCTCGAGGGAGGTTCGGATCCACCCCGCGGCGACCCTTGGGGGCTACCGCTCGGCGACCTCCTCGCTGTTCACCCGCGGATTCCTTCGGCGTGGCAGTTGGTCTGTGGGAGGCCGTTGCCTCTCGAGCTTCGGACGGTATAGCCACCGCGGGCTCTTTCCCTCGTCGCCGATGGCGCGGGTCGCGATCCCGCTCTAGAGACCTTGCCTCCGACTCGTCAGAATCGGCGCTCCGGCTACGGCGGCGAGGGACGGTCGCCCGCGAGGTCGCCTGGTTGCTAGACCGTTGGGTTACTAGCTTCTGCAACCTCGTAAGCGGGGTTTCCGGCACCCCGCACCCGGCCGCTCTCTCGACCGGGGGTTCCGGATGGGAAACCTGCCGAGCCGGAATGGTCGTGGGCGGGCGCGACGTTGAAGCTGGTGGTCTCGCCGGAGATGCAGTCTTAGCCGGCCCGGACCGTCGACTGGCCGCCGGAACCTGACGCAGACGCGTCAGTTCCTCCATCATGGCCCGCTGGGTGGCCAACATCTCCAACAGGAGCTGGTCACTGAGCGGGACCTGAGGCTGGGGGGTCTCAACAGGAGGTTCGCTGCGTGCAGACCTCGCACGGGTCCTTGGTCGCCTGTGTCCCCTTGTCGCCGGAGCCATCTTTGGGTTACGAGAGCCCCCGGCGTTCAACCGCGTGGTCGTGGGAGTTCTCGCAGGAACCAGTCGAAGTATCCCACAGACGGCGCCAAATGTTTGGGGGATATTTTTCGCTGGTCCGTGCGGGCTACCTGCAAAACAAAGAAAAAGCGTAAGAACGGCTGGCTCCCTTAGGAGCGCAGACCCTCCGACGCTCAAGTCAGTCTCAGGTGCACAACGGCGAGCTATTGTATACCAAAGTGGAAGGGAAAAGGGTTTCCAACCTGTACTCTGGAGCCTGGGGGTGAGCATTTATAGACATCGGCGACCTACCGTTGCCCGACACGTGGAGATTCTTTCCAGAGCCTTCTAGACCCCCACGTTCTGGCTCGCGTGGGTCTCTGACGATCCTTGGAACTCGCGCCCCTGACATTCTTTGTCGTCGAGCCTGCCAGGCGGTTTGAGTGGGGGAGAGCATCTTTCTTGTCGCTGCCAGGTGGCTATTCTGGAATGTTCAATTCTGGGAGATCTCCAAACTGACTCAGGCGGGCTTCCATGGACGTTTGTCCACATAGCTTCTGTGGGGTTTCGACACCTGGTAGCCCTTCATGCATTGTGGGCGACCTGCGGGGGGAAGCCAGGGCGAGCTCGCCCCCCCCCGTCGCTCCGCCTTCCCTTCCACATTTATCAAGAGTCGGACCTCACAGGAGCGACCTCTTCGATAAGCAGGGGAGTCTTGGCGAGCTTGGGGCAAGCTCCTGAGCGAGCTTGGGCGAGCTCCTGAGCGAGCTTGGGCGAGCTCCTGCGTGAGCTGGGGGCGTTTGTGGTGCCGGTATCTTTGTATGCATGACGGTCTAACTCCCGCTGCCATCACCAGCGAACTCCTGTGCGAGCTTGGGCGAGCTCCTGAGCGAGCTTGGGCGAGCTTGTGAGCGAGCTTAGGCGAGCTCCTGAGCGAGCTTTGGCGAGCTCCTGAGCGAGCTTAGGCGAGTTCCAGCGAGCTTAGGCGAGCTTAGGCGAGTTTAGGCGAGCTTAGGCGAGCTCCTGAGCGAGCTTAGGCGAGCTCTTTGCCTAGGCCCCTTCAGCCCAATGTGGGTCTCGCTCCCTGTCAAGATGATTTGGCGAGCACGGAGGGGGGGGGGGGGGCGAACTCCGGGGCGGATTTCTGCTACCCCCAACAGTTAGCACATGATAACCCCTGTCTCTAGGATTGAGGGTTACCGGGTGACTGAGATTCCTTCTCCTCTTTCCACCGTTGTGTTTGAGGATCTTAGGGTCATGATGTCATGATCCTCCTTTCTGCAGTACTAAAGAAAAAAAGAAAAGAACCTACTATTTCTCTTAACATTTTTAATCCTTTATGATATAGAAGTTCTATTGACATCAGATGCTCATATGTCTAAGAAAAAATTTAACTAGAGGTCCACAAAAACGATTTTTATTTTTAATTATGATTTGTAGATGGCCGGGGAAAAGGATTCATAAAGCCGACCACGTACAAACATATTCACCTACAATTAAAATCCAATGTGCATTATACTTTAATTTTCCCTTTTTTCGCCCACAAGCCCAATTAACACATTTGCAGCACACAATCCATAACTCGAGAATTGCCTAAACCTCGCGAGGCCACCGATGAAGCGAAAATCTCCAAAGAGACTAGCTAGCTAGATCCTTGCATCCATGGCTAAGATGGTGCTCAAGTTCATGGGGTTCATGTAATCCGAGGATCCAGTCATGAACTGGCTTACGATTATCCGGTTGGCTCTCTCTGAGGGATGGAATGGGTCCCAAAACGCGTAAACGTCCCGGTCCGCGCAGAGGTTCGATGCGAGCGTACATAGCCCGATCCCGTTGTAGGGTCCTTGCCCACAGCATGCAACCTTCGAAGTGATGAAACCTGCGGAATTCGCACGATATCGAAGGTGAGATGATGGATTGGTGATCACTGATCAGAACAGTGAGTGAGTTGCAGCTCTTACCATAGGCGAGTAGAGGGTGGAATTTCTCATGTGGACAGATAGGACTTACCTGTCTATGGGAGAGGTGGCGAGTGGTGCCTGGGTTCTCACTACCCAAACAAACAAGCTTAGTTCTGCGGCGGCCTTTCGGGATAATGTGAAATCCCCGATCCAATCCGAGCTTTAGGCTATCCATGGTGCCTTAGTGGAGATAGTGGCGGTAGGGTATCTGGGTGCTGCTCATGACAGATGCGACTAGAGCTCGTGATATGCTCTGGTTTGAGGGAAGGGTTGATCGGGAGAGATTAACTAGATTTTAATGGTATTAGATGTAGTATTACTATTAGTCCCACCTTAGTTGTGGTATTGTAATGGTGTGCGTTCTGTCCTTATATAAGGAGAGGCAGTCTTATGTAATTATATGAGATAATACAAAGCTCTGATAGAGTCAAAGCTCTAATAGGGTCGCACGACCTGAAAGAGAGAATGAGAGGACAAGACAACGGTTAAGGAGAGAACGCACACCATTACAATACCACAACTAAGGTGGGACTAATAGTAATACTACATCTAATAAATGGCTTGTATGAAGATCTGCGATCAGATGGAGGGTGTTACGTACGGTGAAGTGGATTCCAAGGGAGGCTAATAGCGCTGCCCGCACATGATAACCCCTGTCTCTAGGATTGAGGGTTACCGGGTGACTGAGATTCCTTCTCCTCTTTCCACCGTTGTGTTTGAGGATCTTAGGGTCATGATGTCATGATCCTCCTTTCTGCAGTACTAAAGAAAAAAAGAAGAAGAACCTACTATTTCTCTTAACATTTTTAATCCTTTATGATATAGAAGTTCTATTGACATCAGATGCTCATATGTCTAAGAAAAAATTTAACTAGAGGTCCACAAAAACGATTTTTATTTTTAATTATGATTTGTAGATGGCCGGGGAAAAGGATTCATAAAGCCGACCACGTACAAACATATTCACCTACAATTAAAATCCAATGTGCATTATACTTCAATTTTCCCTTTTTTCGCCCACAAGCCCAATTAACACATTTGCAGCACACAATCCATAACTCGAGAATTGCCTAAACCTCGCGAGGCCACCGAGGAAGCGAAAATCTCCAAAGAGACTAGCTAGCTAGATCCTTGCATCCATGGCTAAGATGGTGCTCAAGTTCATGGGGTTCATGTAATCCGAGGATCCAGTCATGAACTGGCTTACGATTATCCGGTTGGCTCTCTCTGAGGGATGGAATGGGTCCCAAAACGCGTAAACATCCCGGTCCGCGCAGAGGTTCGATGCGAGCGTACATAGCCCGATCCCGTTGTAGGGTCCTTGCCCACAGCATGCAACCTTCGAAGTGATGAAACCTGCAGAATTCGCACGATATCGAAGGTGAGATGATGGATTGGTGATCACTGATCAGAACAGTGAGTGAGTTGCAGCTCTTACCATAGGCTTGTGGGTTGGATATGAAGTCCATGTGCATCCTGAAGGCATTGGCAAGGACGAAGACGTCCGCACCGGCCTCACCGTTGAGCTCGTCCAGGATTTCGACAAGCTGGGGGTTGAACAGGTCGGCAGCTCGCATCAGCTCAGGGGCGCAGTCACCACTCTGGCTTCGCAAGGCAAGCTCAGCAGGGACACAGCCGAGCGGGCCGGTCCCAGTGACTAGGACTCGCCGTGCCCCCAGTTCATAGACCCTCTGAGATGCAATGCAGGCTCAATTAATGGATCATCAGGAGTTTGCTCTATAATCCAAAGTTGCTAATTCATGATTTTTTTTTTTGTTCCAAATCGGTCCCTATAGTTTTAAATGTTAGCACAATACGTACCCCTTTTGTCAACTAATCAATTTCCTATTTTGAAGGGGGCAAAATGTAGTTTTCTAATAATAGGGGGTGTCAAGTGATTTTGGGCTAAACTTCAGGGGGGGTAAACTGTAATTTACCCATCTTTTTTATTCACCATTGTCTTCAATTCTATTCTTTTTAGCTTTTTATGGCAAACACATGAGAACCTTTCGATGCGGTGCTCATTAAGTGAATTGGCACCCTTTTTTCTAGGAAGAGAAATGGGTTCCTTCAATAAATGCAAAACCTTATCAAATTGTGACAGTTGGCAAAGCAATTGATGCTTTGGTGAGGAGGTTGTGGGTTCAACTCCTCCTCCCCTCGATTTACCCAGTAGTAAAGTGGGAATTGCCGAGTGGGCCAGGTCGGACTTCACTCTCGGAGAAATTAGTCCTTGCTTGAAGTAGGCCATTGCCCAAAAGGTTTCAGGACACCCGTGAACTACAAAAAAAAAATTTATCGAGTTGTAGACCATGATTTTAAGTCATGAAGGCCGCATGATTACCGCCAGAATCTTCTTGTATTCGGAGATCAGATAGGTAATGTAGTCGGGCAAGGAGAACTCTCGAGATCTGACGGAGTAGGGAATCAGGTAGTAGTTGTTCACAAAGTCGTTGCCTCCGAGAGTGATCAGAACAAGCGCTCGGTTCACGAGCAGCTGCGTCTCATCGGGACCGATCAGAGAGCTCAACCTCTGCTGGTACTGCTCAAAGTACTCCAATTGCTTGCTGATCCTAATAATATTTATCTGCAAACATTATCAAAATTAATAGGTATCAAATTATATATATAGAGAGAGAAGTGTTACAATGAGCTATGAGCTATAAGACGAGAAAATGAGCTACGATCAAAATACATGTCACCCTATAAGTTTTGAAATTTGGTGAGTGTGTTGTCTAGGGTAAGATCGATGATCATTCACGAGCAGAGGCTTACAAATTGTATTCCAGTATCGTTGAGAATTCCGATACCCGCGGACGCAAAGTTGGCGCCCACGAGTAGACTCTCCCCTTGGAGCTCAGGGCTTAAGTAAGGCAATGTGGTTTCAGCTCCAAGATGTTCACCTAACACAAGTTAGAACTTAGAATTGTTAAGGTCTGCATCATGACAAACATAGGGCACAAGATTAAATAGAGAATTGATGATGAAGTCCAACACTTGATGCCTGTGTAGCCCATAAGTCAGTGAGAGGAACACCTAACTGATGATATCAGGGATGTTGAGGCCGTTGGAGAACCGGCCAGTGGGGCGGCCGGTCGGGTAGTCAATGCCGTAAGGAGGGGAGTCGGCTCGAGCTGTGGTCGCCAAGTAGTTGTTGTTGCCATTGTCGACTAGCGAATCGCCGAAAACAAAGAAGGCTCGAGCCTCCGATGGTGTCGAGAGGACCCCGAGAGCTACAAGGCCAGCAAGAGAGAAGAGGAGAACCCAAGGGGTACCCATGGATGTAGACTGAGATGAGGTTGGGTAGGATGGAAGCAGCACTAGTAGTTAGAGGCCTTGCGGTGGAGGTTTGAGCACATTAAGGCCGAGGGAGGTGGCTTTATATAAGGTTTTTCATGATTACTCTCCTTTATGTTCCACCTATTAAGCCTGAGGGAAAGGAGAAGGGACCACAACAAAGGCAATGCAAAAGCCATTAGCTTGAGATGAAACTGTGTGCCTTCTTAGGAGCCTCTCTCTCTCTCTCTCTCTCTCTCTCTCTCTCTCTCTCTCTCTCTCTCTCTCTCTCTCTCTCTCTCTCTCTCTCTCTCTCTCTCTCTCTCTCTCTCTCTCTCTCCAAGGTGGTTGGTTGCTTGCTTTGTTTATCAGAGGGCCTTAATTCCCAGGCCACTTGCTATACAGTTCATGTGTAATTTATGTGGAGGCATGGTGTTGGGAGGCTGATGTAAATTCTAGGTTTTTTGTTTTACTTACACCCCCATTGTTATGTCAAACATTGAGTTACACCCCCTCATTTCTAAAAATTTGACTCTACCCCCCTAATCTGTCACTTGACTGTGAGTGACCCATTAAAAGTGGGGGTGCAACTCAAATCTCGACATAAAAGTGGTGGGGCAAGTAAAAAAAAACTTTTGAAGGGTCACTCATGGTAAAGTGATGAATTGGGAGGTAAAATCAATTTTTTTAGAATGAAGGGGTGTAACTCAAATTTTGGCATAAGAATGGGGGTATAAGTCAAAAAAAAAAAAACCCTAAATTCTAATATTATTGCCTCCTATCATTAATGCATATTTATAGCCTGTATCTTTTAAAATAATAGTTCCAGAACGTCAATTGTTTATCAACATCCTAACAATCGTTATCACATCCTAACAGCAGAAAGCATACTTATTGATGTTGATTGCAATGGCATTGAGATCATTAATTGTGATCCCTCATTAGGGCCAATGGGCCAATATATAGTGTCCTCATGTATGGCTAGCTCATATATAAAGGAAGGATATGTGCACTATACATATAACTAACCCCAACCACTTCAAACTCACAGTGGATCAAACATCGAGATTTTACTAACAATAAACTAGAGGGGGGGGGTTACGAAGTCTATTCTAGCTCATATCCATGAGTTGGAAAGGTCGAGAGCTGGGACATCTTGAGACTTAGAAGTCTATTGTTTTTTCTTGTTTGGAACCTTTGGGCTTTTCGAGTTAGGCCGTATTGGTCCGGGATCATTTTTGGACCTTTGGTGATTTTAAGGCATAGTTTGTATTTTCTTCTTTTAATAAACTGGTAGGGGTCAAGGTCAACCCCCCCCCCCCCCCCCCCCCCCCCTCTCTCTCTTTAAGAGGGATTTCTCAAAAAGAAACTAAAATGACTTCATGAAGAAGTCAGTGATTTGCTCTGTAGAGGAAACATAAGGGAAAGAGATAACTGGGACTGATAGCACTTATGGGTGAAGTAACAGTCGATCTCTGAGAGTTAGAATATACCCCTGGTAACCTAGAGGCTAAAAGTTGAAGTATCAATATGGGATAAACTCTACTGCAAAAAAAAAAAAAAAAAATTCTAAGAAGGTATCAATGAAAATAAGTAAATATGTGCTTGCAAAGCAACCAACAAAAACAATGTGTCTTTCTCAAAATCTCTCTTGCAATCACATGATGTGCACAGTGGGAATTTAAACAATTAGAAATCTATGTGTGATGCAAAAGGCCGTGTGTGTGTGTGTGTGTGTGTGTGTGTGATAAAGGGTAGAAACAAACAAGGCTCTATCCTAGTGCGATAAGTAAAGCACACACGAGATTTTTAGATGGTTCGGAAACTCCCTACTCCACCCCGGGCAAGCACGGATACGCACAACAATCTACTAGACAACACACAAATACACCGCGAGACAGCACATTACCTTTGATGCGAGCAATCCTTCCACAAATCCCTCAAGGTTGGTATGGATGATCAGCAAACACATTGTTGATCCTCCTTCAAAGCAGCCTCCTCCTCGAATCTCCTCGTGTATCTCTTCCGTAGATTTATTTGCAATTCGGATCATCGCAACATGTCCGAATACTCGACTCCCCGCAAGAAGCTCAAGCAGCGCCAGCAGCAGCATCAACAACAACAGCAGCAGAAACTACAGCATCACCAATATCTAAAGCATCACTAACAATAGCAACCACCGCATCATCTACACCGACAGTCGCAACAGCAATAGCAACATCCGCAGCTCTTTCACCAACAAATTCTACATCACCCTCCACAAGATCACTCAAGACACTAAAGGTGGACTTCACACCTAGCATAGGTGCAGGATGGAGAAGTGGACCCTTCTCTTTGGAGGAATGAGACTTTTTACCTACATCTTTCCATCCATCCTCATAGGGGATCCCTCCCAATGAAGGCCGACCACAATAGCAGAGGGAAGGCTTCTACTTTCTCTTTAGAGCCAGCTTTTCCTAAGCTAACAAATCTTCTCGTTAGCTTCTACCCCTTCATGTGACTATTAGCCACATGTCGAGAGATGAAAGCTCAAATCAAAAAGAAAGTAAAACAATGAAGAACGATATCCGAAAGAAGTAAAACCAAAATCACGGAGATGAAAACTCAAGAACGACGCAACTTCACAAATAATTCTTCATATATAAAAATCGTGAGTGTAGATGGTGTATTTATAACCTAAAATAGAGTAGAAACCCTAAGGAACCTACAGCAAAAAACCTCATACTATTCGGAGACCAAAGACAGCCAAACTAGCCAAAATACAACACCAACACGCAAGCTGCCCAAAACTGCCGAAGGGGGGGTGGGCACCATAGGTGAGCACCCTACTCCTAGATATTTCTGGGAGGGTGCTAGGGTGCATGATGTGCATTCTTATATGTTTAAAGTATTGGGTGTGTATCCCGAGACGTGAAAAGTTATGATTTTTTTCTAAAAACGTCATGAGGCTTATGTGGATGTCAACGGACGATTGTAAGATCATCCATAGTTCTGGAACCATCCTCCACAAGTCAAAACCTCCGAAAACATGGACCTAAATATTAAAGTCTAAAATAAAGATCAAATCAAAAATCGAATTCATACGAAGATGAAACGTACGAGATTTTTGAATATAAAAACTTTGAAACTCAATTTGAACTTTATATGTGAATGTGAGTGTATCAAGGAACACAAGTATGAAAAACACCATGTAAATTTCAAACATTGAAAACAAGCACATACATAAGGAAATATAAAAACCACTATCTCAAGTCTAATGAAAATACACATGCATGCAATGATAAACCTGACTATACTCTTCACTGCACCTATATGACTCTAAGTAAACTCTTGCACATGGTATCTTTGATGTCTTCAGGGGTTTGTAGTAGTATGAAAAACTCACAAGATAAACCCATACCATGACTCACTCACATATATCCGAGATATATTTTGTATCAAAGTATAAACCAATCGAAGAATGAACCAATATTGTGGTTTCAATCTTGATGTGCTTCATCAGCTCTCATATAAAACCGAGTTGCTAGCAATCTGTATAGTACTATGGTTGTGCAAGCGAACAGCTGTAGGTTTAGAGATCTCAACTTCTAGATCCTCAAGGAGACACCGTAGGCGAATAATCTCCTTGGTAATGGTGGCCATAGTTATAAATTCTACCTCGGTGCTCTAAGAGAAACAACCTTATGCTTCTTGTTGTGCCATGAGATAAGAGAATCTTCAAGAAATAGATGGTAGCTAGTAGTCAAGTGATGAGTAGTCAAATCTCGAGCCTAGTCAAACATAGGACCCAAGAGGTGGTCAAGAATAGAAAGAACGACTGAGTAATGATGCCTCAAAGGTAACAAAGAATACAAAGAAAGGCATCATAGTAAGCAAAGTGAGAAGCCTCGACAAACTGCCTAACGATGCTGACTTCAAAGTGGGTCCTTGTGATACATAGATAGACTAGTTGACCGACGATCTCTTTATACTGAGTAGGATCCGAAAGAGGCTTGTTGTCTATAATTCAGACTCACATGAATCTCAAGTGAAGTGTCAGTTGTGCAATCATCGAAAAAATAATCTTAACTAAGAATGTCAGTGGTATACTTTTGTTGGAAAAGCACAATTCCTTGCATATCCTTAGCAATCTTATGTTCAATAAAGTAGCACAAATGACTGAGATCCTTTATCTAAAACTAGACCAAAAGATAATGTTGAAGAGAGTCTATGGTACCCGAGTCATTGTATATAAGGATCATATCATCTATGTAACGAAAAAGGATAGCTCATCCATGTGGTGAAGACTGCATAAACAGATAGTGATCCTGAGAGCCCTAGACAAAATTGGCCTCTATAAGTGGGCGATGAAAATGCTTAAATCAAACTCAAGGAACCTGTTCGAGCAAATAGATAGTTCGACAAAGGCGATAGACATGCTAGGGGGGAGAATTGAAACTTGGAGGAAACTTTATGTAACTCAGAGAGACCATCATAAAGAAATGCATTCTTCACATCCATCTGAAGGAGAGTTTGAACCATGGTCATTTATGCCATAAGAGCAAAAATCTCATTGTAGTCAATCATGTACTCCTGAATGAAGCCTCTGGCAACGAGGCGGGCCTTGCACTACTCAAAAGAACCATTAAGTTGATATTTGAACTGGAATACCCAGTTGTAACTAATAGAGAACTCAATGTCTGCCAGTAGGGGAAAGATGTCCCATGTCTGTATCTGCTCAAAATTTTGAATCTCTTGGTCATGGGCTACCACACTGAGGGGAGTGAAGCGCCTCTCGATAGGATCGTGACTTCCGATCAGTATGAAGGGCAACGAGATAGGGTTGAAACTGGGGAGAGTAGTGGTGGCTGCAACAAAGCCCAAGTGGTCAGAAAAGTAATTGTCAGCCGGCGACGCTCACACTAGTGGCAATGAGGAGAGTGAGGATCTATATCTAGCAGAGATGAGCCAATTAGAGTATGAGAAGTACCAGTAGAGTCACCCTTAGAAAAAGGTGAGGTAGTCAACTGGGTAGTGGTGTAATAATGAGAGTACTTCTAAAGAAAAGGAGAGACCAACAAATGGGAGATGTAGGACATGTACTATTAGAAGAGGAAAGGGGAGAAGGTACATGAGGAGCAACAATTGTCACAAAAGGTAGAGGCTCAAAGAAGGAAGGAGGAGGAGCAATTATGGTGGAGGGAGATAGTGGTGGTAGCATAGGAGGTAGAGGCACGAGGAAGGGAGCGTGAGAAGTATCAAGAAAGGTGAGATAATAAGATTCATAAGAGTAGTAGGGAAAATCCTCGTCGAAAGAAATATGACGAGCGATGCAATGTCAACAGGACAAGGGTTCATAGGGGGGGGGGGGGGGTTACGAAGTCTATTCTAGCTCATATTCATGAGTTGGAAAGGTCGAGAGCTGGGACATCTTGAGACTTAGGAGTCTATTGTTTTTTCTTGTTTGGAACTTTTCGGCTTTTCGAGTCAGGTCGTATTGGTCCGGGATCATTTTTGGACGTTTGGTGACTTTAAGATATAGTTTGTATTTTCTTCTTTTAATAAACTGGTAGGGGTCAAGGTCAAACCCCCCCCCCCCCCCACCCCTTAGAGGGATTTCTTAAAAAGAAACTAAAATTGAGGAGTTGGATGTAACTTCATGAAGAAGTCAGTGATTTGCTCTGTAGAGGAAACATAAGGGAGAGAGATAACTGGGACTGATAGCACTCATGGGTGAAGTAACAGTCGATCTCTGAGAGTTGGAATATACCCCTGGTAACCTAGAGGCTAAAAGTTGAAGTTTCAAAATGGGATAAACTATATTGCAAAAAAAAAAAAAATTCTAAGAAGGTAACAATGAAAATAAGTAAATATGTGCTTGCAAAGCAACCAACAAAACCAATGTGTCGTTCTCAAAATCTCTCTTGCAAACACATGATGTGCACAGTGGGAATTTAAACAATTAGAAATCTATGTGATGCAAAAGGGCATGTGTGTGTGTGTGTGTGTGTGTGTGTGTGTGATAAAGGGTAGAAACAAACAAGGCTCTATCCTAGTGCGATAAGTAAAGCACACACGAGATTTTTAGATGGTTCGGAAACTCCCTACTCCACCCCGGGCAAGCCCGGACACGCACAACAATCTACTAGACAACACACAAATACACCGCGAGACAGCACATTACCTTTGACACGAGCAATCCTTCCACAAATCCCTCAATGTTGGCATGGATGATCAGCAAACACTATGTTGATTTATTTGCAATTCGGATCATCGCAACATGTCCGAATACTCGACTCCCCGCAAGAAGCTCGAGCAGCGCCAACAGCAGCATCAACAACAATAGCAGCAGAAACTACAGCATCATCAATATCTAAAGCATCACTAACAATAGCAACCACCGCATCATCAACACCGATAGTCGCAACAGCAATAGCAACATCCGCAGCTCTTTCACCAACAAATTCTACATCACCCTCCACAAGATCACTCAAGACACTGAAGGTGGACTTCACACCTAGCATAGGTGCAGGATGGAGAAGTGGACCCTTCTCTTTGGAGGAATGAGACTTTTTACCTACATCTTTCCATCCATCCTCATAGGGGATCCCTCCCAATGAAGGCCGACCACAATAGCAGAGTGAAGGCTTCTACTTTCTCTTTAGAGCCAGCTTTTCCTAAGCTAACCAATCTTCTCGTTAGCTTCTACCCCTTCATGTGAGTATTAGCCACATGTCGAGAGATGAAAGCTCAAATCAAAAAGAAAGTAAAACAATGAAGAACGATGTCCGAAATAAGTAAAACAAAAATCACGGAGATGAAAACTCAAGAACAACGCAACTTTACAAATAATTCTCCATATATAAAAATCGTGAGTGTAGATGGCGTATTTATAACCTAAAATAAAGTAGAAACCCTAAGGAACCTGCAGCAAAAAACATCATACTATTCGGAGACCAAACACAGTCAAACTAGCCAAAATACAACACCAACACGCAAGCTGCCCAAAACTGCCGAAGGGGGGTGTGCACCAAAGGTGAGCACCCTACTCCTAGATATTTCTGGGAGGGTGCTAGGTTGCATGGTGCGCATTCCTATGTGTTTAAAGTATTGGGTGTGTATCCCGAGACGTGAAAAGTTATGATTTTTTTCTAAAAATGTCATGAGGCTTATGTGGATGTCAAAGGACGATTGTAAGATCATCCATAGTCCTGGAACCATCCTCCACAAGTCAAAACCTTCGAAAACATGAACCTAAAATATTAAAAGTCTAAAATAAAGATCAAATCAAAATTCGAATTCATAAGGAGATGAAACGTACGATATTTTTGAATATAAAATCTTTGAAACCCAATTTGAACTTTATATGTGAATGTGAGTGTATCGAAACACTAGGAACACAAATATGAAAAACACCATGCAAACTTCAAACATTGAAAACAAGCACATACGTAGGGAAATATAAAAACCACTATATCAAGTCTAATGAAAATACTCATGCATGCAATGATAAACCTGACTATACTCTTCACTGCACCGGTATGACTCTAAGTGAACTCTTGCACATGGTATCTTTGATGTCTTCAGGGGTTTGTAGTAGTATGAAAAACTCACAAGATAAACCCATACCATGGACTCACTCACATATATCCGAGATATATTTTGTATCAAAGTATAAACCAATCAATGAATGAACCAATATTGTGGTTTCAATCTTGATGTGCTTCATCAGCTCTCATAGAAAACCGAGTTGCTAGCAATCTGTATAGTATTATGGTTGTGCAAGCGAAGAGCTGTAGGTTTAGAGATCTCAACTTCTAGATCCTCAAGGAGACACCGTAGGCGAATAATCTCCTTGGTAATGGTGGCCATAGTTCTGAATTCTGCCTCGGTGCTCTAAGAGAAACAACCTTATGCTTCTTGTTGTGCCATGAGATAAGAGAATCTTTAAAAAATAGATAGTAGCTAGTAGTCAAGTGATGAGTAGTCAAATCTCGAGCCCAGTCAAACATAGGACCCAAGAGGTGGTCAAGAACGGAAAGAACGACCGAGTTATGATACCTCAAAGGTAACAAAGAATACATAGAAAGGCATCATAGTAAGCAAAGTGAGAAGCCTCGACAAACTGCCTAACAATGCTGACTGCAAAGTGGGTCCTTGTGATACATAGATAGACTAGTTGACTGACGATCTCTCTATATTGAGTAGGATCCGAAAGAGGCTTGTTGTCTATAGTTCAGACTCACATGAATCTCAAGTGAAGTGTCAGTTGTGCAATCATTGAAAAGATAATCTTAACTGAGAATGTCAGCGGTATACTTTTGTTGGAAAAGCATAATTCCTTGCATATCCTTAGCAATCTTATGTTCAATAAAGTAGCACAAATGACTGAGATCCTTTATCTAAAACTAGACCAAACGATAATGTTGAAGAGAGGCTATGGTACCCGAGTCATCATATATAAGGATCATATCATCTATGTAACGAAAAAGGATAGCTCATCCATGTGGTGAAGACAGCATAAACAGATAGTGATCCTGAGAGCCCTAGACAAAATTGGCCTCTATAATTGGGCGATGAAAATGCTTAAATCAAACTCGAGGAACCTGTTCGAGCTCGTAGATGGTTCGACAAGGCGACAGACATGCTAGGGGGGAGAATTGAAACTTGGAGGAAACTTTATGTAACGCAATCTTTAGCTTATGCTTAGGGTAGTAAATGTACATTGGCATGCAATCTAAATATCCCTGTATTAGACCTAATGGGTCCAGATATTACTAGGGCACTAACTAGGGCATATAACGACTAGCAAGAGTCTAAGGAGATGTGCAAGTGCTATGTTATAGCAGACTTGCGGACAACTCTTTAGAAGCGAGTCAGAGATATGCCGGGTCTTCTCTAATAAAGTTTTACTTGCATAAGATATCTGCTAGGCGAAGTCAGTAGACTCATCGCTTATCCACCAAGATACTTGTCGGTACCAAGATGTCAGAGGGAATGCTTGTTCGGGAACACATCCTTGAGTTCCAGATCGAACTAGATTCCAAAGACATAGTACCAGATGACGAGGTGGTGGAAGACGTCTATCTTGCATCCCTGTCTGGAACCTTCGAAGGCGTTATCAGAGACTTTAGCTTTAACAAGTTAGAGATGATAAACGCAGAACTTCTAAGGAGATTTCCAAGAGACAAAGGATGGGATCAAGATTAAAGGCAAAGCCTTTAGTGCTTAACCTAGGTCTTCTTTAGAAGAACCTAAGGGAGTAACTTATAAGAGATCGAAAACTATTCTAGTGCAGAAACTAGTGTGGACTCCTAAGTCTGGTAACGCTAAGGACGGAAGTGTTTCCGCTTTGGCGAGTGTAGGGGGTATTTGAAGATTGAGTATGGCCTCAGGATGTTAGGATTTGAGTCGCTATCTAGTAGCAGTTCTTATGCTTCTTAGAATATAGACTTCGGGTCTACAGAGATTCAAGGAAAGCAGAAGGCTACTTTATAGTGAAGTAATCCTAACATAGGTACTGATGTCATAAGCCGCTGTGGAAGCTGTTAGATATGATTGTCTTAGTTTTTCCGAAATACAGATTTTGTTTTTTAGAGATGTAGTTCTGTTTCTTCCTTAGTAAATGAAGTTTTTTAGTTTTAGATAGCACCGTAGGTGTGTATCCTAGACTAAATTGATAGCTTCATAGTTAGAGGAATAGATCAGAAAAATCTCTTTGTATTTAATCTGAATTCGGAAATAGATTTCATGACAGCTGCAGCGTCTAATTGAAATTCATCTAAATCCTTTGGAGAAGCTATCCCTTTTGTGACCTCTCTGATTTAGATATTCTTCCTCAGATAAATTCAGAGGTAAAAGAAGGCTGAGTTTCTGTTCACAGAATCATCGGAGATCCTTCTAACCTATGAGTATAATCTGGAAGGCAGAATAACTAAAAGGGCCATGAAGGTATGGGAGTTAGTTAATTTTGACGTCTATGGTTCCAAGAGCGTCCAGACGATAGGAGTCTCTTCGACTTATCGAGGAAACAAGAACCTATCGGATGGGTTCCATAGGATCCTGATGGAGCATGGGATTAGCTCCCAGTTAAATGCTCCAAGGATGACACGTCAGAATAAAGTCTCCGAGAGAAGGAATCGGACCCTGTTTGACATGGTCCGTAGTCTGATGAATATTGCCAAATGTACTACCCACCCTTTGGTGGGGTTGTACCTTAAAACAGTAGCTTATATCTGAAACTCTCTCTCATCTAGATCAGTGCCTCAGACCTATAGAGAGCTATGGTCTAAGCGAAAGCTGACATTATAGAGTCTCGAGATATAGGGTTGTCCTGCACTTGTGCAAAAGGACAAAAGGGATGAGATGGAGATGTAGTTCCAGGTATATCTGTTTGTAGGTTACCCTTAGGAGGCATAAGGTGGACTGTTCTATGATCTTGAGGTTTGGAAGGTAATCGTTTCTACGAATACCATCTACCTAGATCAGGATTATATTATAGACCATAAGTTTACCGGTAAGGTAGTTCTGGGTGAACTACTGGGTACTGGTAGAGAGTGCGCATCTGAAAACGTAGTGGGAGTAGATGATACAAGAAACTAGTATACCAGGTACTGTAGAAACAATTCACTTTTGTACCACCACCACTTCGTCGTTGTGGGACCATCAGAGCTCCTGAAAGATGCTATGAAGAAACTTTGATAGTTAATCCAGAGTTTCAGGAGGATGATCCTTAGAGCTACGAAGAAGTAGTGGGAGCTTCCGACAGCTCTGACTGACAAAAGACCATGGAGGCAAATTTGCATCAATGTCCCTTGGAATAGTCTTGACACTTATAGCACTATCACCCTTCAGGGTGTAGAAGGTGCATTAGAAGAGCACCCGATTAAGACTTAAGTAGCTAGATTAGTTACCAAAGGAGAAGGGATTGACTATGTCAAAACCATCTCACTGGTAGCTATGCCTAAGTCTATAACGGATCCTCTTAATCCATCACAGCCCATTATAGTTGGGAGATCTGGTTGATGGATGTCAAGACAGTTATTCCCTAACGGGAATTTGAAAAAGGACATATGGATGATGTAGCCTCAGGCTTTGTGTCAGTAGGTTAGGAAGATATGGAATGCAAGTTGCAACGGTCCATTTATGGACTGATGCAAGCATCCAGGTTGGAATATCTATTTTGATCAAGGGAATCCGCTCATACGGATTTGATCAGAATGAGGATAAACCAAGATGGTATAGGAAAGGTGAAATAGCTACAAGGGTATATTTAGTACTTTACGTTAACGATATTCTACTGATTGAAAATGACGTAGGAATATTGTTTACGGTAAAGGTTTGTAGTCATCACAATTCGATGTGAAAGACCCTAGTGAGGCGAGTTATGCTCTGGGAATCAAGGTAACTCTAGATAACCAGAGCAAGGTTCTCTTGCTGTCACAGGCTACGCATGAAGATAAGATTCTAGCCAGATTCGTTTTACGAGGCTAGATATCTATTGCGCAGCAGGAATGATGGGTCGGTTTCAGTTGAACCCGGGTCCAGATCTCTGGACCGATGTGAAGGGTATACTCAGAAATCCTTATTAAGTAAGGATTGTGAGTTAGCTTGCACTTCACAGATTCTGATATTGATTGGACACACAGGATCTGACTTTGGTGTCAGATGTGCGTTCCAGAAAATCAATTTCAGGGATTATTTTTATCTTGGGATTAGAAGCGGTAGATGGTAGAGTGTGAAGCAAGAGTGTATCACAGACTCTACCACAGAGGCTTAGCACGTTATTGCGTGCTAGGTAATATATCAGGTGGTAAGGCTTAGGAAGTTCTTAGAGAACTTGGGACACGTACCAGAAGCTCAGTTATCTGTTGTTTCAATAGAAGAGCGGTAAGCAAGGTCCAAGGAGACTAGGCACCGCCGTGAGGGGAAACCCATCAAGTACAAACTCCACTTGATCTGACAGTTATAGGAGGAAATGCAAGTAGCGGTACTGAGGTGGAATCTACAGACAATATTGCCAATTCCATTAGGGAATTCCTGCAAAGGCTTTTGGGTAGCATGTAGAAGCTACAGAGCTCAACACCGTTATTCCTCGTTAGACCTAGTGGGAGATTGTTAGAATTGGTGAGGTCTACAGCTCGTAAAACCTATAGTTTAGCTATGTATGGTTGATAGTATAAGATTGCATCTAGGTACGTACCTTAGTACGTGTTCGGATTACAGAACAGAGAGCCATGTCTACATGGTAATCCTCTTGAGTGGGAGACTCAAGGGACTGGTCCCATGTAACCTAAATACGTTCGCAGCTCTGATTAGGGTTGGTCGCCCTATCAGGATAAGCTGTTGGGATGACAGAGCGTGGGTGTCTCCACCACGGTCATTACCAGGCACAGTGTCTATGGCCGAACGGAACCAGCACGGTGCACAGATCGATGAGCAGACATCGGTGCACTAAACCGTGTTTCTGCTTAGGGTAAAACGGTCCTAAACCCTGAGGAACCATGTCTGGTGGACTAACCAGTTGTGTGGTGCTTTGGCGCACCAATGTGTGAGGATCCGGATGCAGTGATCCAAAACCACGGTGTACTGGGTTACCCGGCTGGCGTTGCATCAGCATGTCACTCCTGCAGGCTATCCACACCCCTAACGGGAGGTGCGTTCCTTGGTTTGACCTACGTCGTATTAAATCCTGGCCAGGTGGTCATCAGTTGGACTGGTGACGGATCCGGTTGCTCGAAAGAGTAATCGGAGATACGATGTATGTGGTCAACCTGGAAGGAACCGAGTCATATGAGCACTCGAGTCTGACGGTATTCTCCACCGCTCGAGTTGCGTCATGGCACCAGTGGAGGGACAGCGAGTTTACCATACTAAGCGGAGAGCAGGGGTATGTGGGAGAACATAGTAAGTCCGGGGGAATTGGAGTGCAGCCTGCGTCGCACTCTGGGTGGCTACGCAGGTTAACTCGGACTCAGAGGATCGATGGTACACTCGGGTAGTGTGTCGATCGAGTCTGAGTTGGAAGCCATGAACCCTGGTCCCTGAAGGTTCCACCTTATCGATATTATGTATGGTTCTTATACCATCTTCTCGAAACACAGAACGTAGTTAGAGGAAGCGAGAAGTCCAAGCATACGCTCCGTGAGTGCTTCGCACTAGTGCACGGTAGATGCGTAGCTACGTGTGTGCACTAAGGGGAAACCCTAGGTTAGTGCAGAGACGCATGTAGCAATTCCTTGCCATAAGTGGACTTTGCCACATGGGTGCGATGCACCGGGACATGTTGCGAGTTGACTAGTTGACTTCACTAGGGGCACCCTACGGGAACCTCAGAGAATAGTGAAATCACTGGTGCACTTCACTTATGTGTGCCTTGCAAAGTCTCGTACACGAGGAACAGCCAACTAGTGGCATAAGGGCGTTTTGGTCATACCATGCGCCACTATGCACTAAGGGGGCCGGCCCTAAGTGTTGAGAGACTGGTCAAGGCCGGCCCCATTAGTTTCGGGAGGTTGTTGCCTCCGATGAAGGGGCCGGTTATGAGGCGCAGAAAACGGGCTGGTTTTGACCGTTTTCGAAAACAAGGAAATGATAGAGATAAAGAAGAGATATATAGGGATAAGGTTTGAATCAATCATCCTTATCCATACTGTCCTTATCCATATGGATAGGCCGGCTATATATATGAGAAGGAGAGAGAGGGTGCATGAAATTAGATGCATGGGCAAGCCCTAGGGCCGGCCATGGAAGCCATGGGGAAACCGAAGCCCCTCTTCTCTCTTCGCATCTCCTCTCTCGTCTCTCTCTCTCTCGCTTGCGCCATTGGATGGCGACTCGTCTTCCTCACGTGGTGTTTCGTAGAAGGAGAAGGCTCGTCGTATGGAGGCACTCAGAGATCCATCGACGAGGTGCCGTGCATCGTGTGAGATCGGGTGAACTAGAAGGCGTCTCCTGCAACCTTTTGCTGTCCAGAATCTGCACAGAAATTCAACGTTGTTTCTGCAATTCCGGGAGCTACAGAAGTCCAAACGACGTGAAACTTGTTGGAAAAGTTGCGTCTCGATGTTGGCTACCTACAGTCCAAATTTCAGCCCAATTGGAGTTCGGAGCAGAAAGTTATGGCCGTCGCACCGAAGCTATGTCGAGCAGATCCATAGCCCGTCTCCATCGACAAAGAAGAAATTTGTCGCGGTGAAAGATTCCGCACGCAGGTATGATCTCTAACAAGTAGATCTAACATAATTAGAACATGCATACATGCTAGATTGTTCTTTCGAGTTAGATCGTCGTTAGGGGTTCGCGTAGTTGCCATGCTAGATTCATACACGCATATGTAGATCGTTTCGATGAAAATTTTGATATGTAACGCACACCGCTCACGGTCCTCGGACCTTCACTTTGCTTCCGCTGCGGGCCTCTACCATGGATTTATTTCCAACAAGTGAAGCGCCTCTCGATAGGATCGTGACTTCCGATCAGTATGAAGGGCAACGAGATAGGGTTGAAACTGGGGAGAGTAGTGGTGGCTGCAACAAAGCCCAAGTGGTCAGAAAAGTAATTGCCAGCCGGCGACGCTCACACTAGTGGCAATGAGGAGAGTGAGGATCTATATCTAGTAGAGATGGTCCAATTAGCGTAGGAGAAGTACCAATAGAGTCACCCTTAGAAAAAGGCGAGGTAGTCAACTGAGTAGTGGTGTAATAATGAGAGTACATCTAAAGAAAAGGAGAGACCAACGAGTGGGAGATGTAGGACATGTGCTATTAGAAGAGGAAAGGGGAGAAGGTACATGAGGAGCAACAATTGTCACAAAAGGTAGAGGCTCAAAGAAGGAAGGAGGAGGAGCGATTATGGTGGAGGGAGATAGTGGTGGTAGCATAGGAGGTAGAGGCACGAGAAAGGGAGCATGAGAAGTATCAAGAAAGGTGAGGTAATAAGATTCATAAGAGTAGTAGGGAAAATCATCGTCGAAAGAAACATGACGAGCGATGCAATGTCAACAGGACAAGGGGTCATAGCAGGGATACCCCTTGTTCTCGGAGCTGGTCCCTAAGAGAACGCACTTTGCTGACCTAGTAAACAGCTTGGTGCACTCATAAGAAGGAAAAATGACAAAAGTTGTGCATCCACAAGTGCAAAGCATGTTGTAGTCGAGTGGAATATAGTAGAGGTGTTTGTGAGGAGACGCACCAGAGAGGACGCATGAGGGAGTAATGTTTATGAGGTTGACAGAGGTCAAAATGGCCTCTATCCAGAAGGTGCGGGGAACAAAAGATGTGATGGTGCTTCCTCTCAACAACCCTATTCTACTCATGATTATAAGGACAAGACTCCTGGAAGATTGTTCCCTGAGACTGAAGAAGAGAGCATATTATTTTGAAGACAAAGTCTGAGGTAGGCTTCCCTGCCTCGGCACCTGATAAAGCCCGAGACGTCGACATCGTCTCGGTCCAAGGAGATAACCCTTGCATTCAAAGACAAAGTCCAAGGCAGGCTTCACTGTCTCGGCACCTACCAAAGCCCCAGACATCGACACCATCTCAGCCCAAGGAGATAGCCTTGGCATTCAAAGATAAAGTCCAAGGCGCCATCACCGCCTCGTCATGCAACAAAGCTCGAGACGTCGACACCATCTTGGCCTAAGGAGATATCCTTGGCATTTGAAGACAAAGTCTGAGGCAGGTTTCACCGCCTTGGCACCTACCAAAGCCCGAGATGTCGATACCGTCTTGGCCCAAGGAGATAGCCTTGATATTCGAAGACAAAGTTTGAGGTAGGATTCGCCACCTCCGCACCTGACAAAGCCCGAGACATCGATATCGTCTCAGCCCAAGGAGACAATTTTGGCATTCGAAAACAAAGTCTGAAGCAAGCTTCGCCACCTCGGTACTTGACAAAGCTCGAGACATTGACATCGTTTCGGTCCAAGGAGATAGCCTTGGCATTCGATGACAAAGTCCAGGCAGGCTTCTCGAGACGTCAATATCGTTTCGGCCTAAGGAAAGAGCCTTGGCATTCGAAGACAAAGTCCGAGGCAGGCTTTGCTGCCTCGGTACCTGCCAAAGCCCGAGTCATCAACACCGTCTCGGCCCAAGGAGGCAACCTTGGCATTCGAAGACAAAGTCCAAGGTAGGCTTCACCGCCTCGGACCCTGACAAAGCCTGAGACATTGACATCATCTCGGTCCAAGGAGATAGCCTTGGCTTTCGAAGACAAAGTCCAAGGCAGGCTTCGCTGCCTTGGCACCTAATAAAGCCTGATGCATCAATATTGTCTCGTCCCAAGGAGACAGCCTTGTCATTCAAAGATAAAGTCTGAGACAGGCTTCGTCGCCTTGGTACCTACCAAAGCTCGAGACATCGACATCGTCTCGGCCCAATAAGACAGCCTTGGCATTCAGAGACAAAGTCCGAGACAGGTTTTGCTGCCTTGGCACTTGTCAAAGTCCAAGGCGCCCATCGCCACCTCGGCATGCAATAAAGTCTGAGGCGCCATCGCTGCCTCGGTGAATAGCAAAGTCCAAGAAGACAGCCTTTGCACTCGAATACAAATCCCAAGGCGCCATCACCGCCTCGGCATGCAACAAGGTCTAAGGAGACAGCCTTGTCACTCGAAGATAAAGTCTGAGGTGCCATCGCCACCTCGGCATGCAACAAAGCCCGAGATGTTGACACCGTTTCAGCCTAAGGAGACATCCTTGGCATTCTCCGACAAAGTCCAAGGTGTTTCACACTGCCTCAGTGCTCAATGAACCCAGATAGAAAGCTCTGGCACTCATGGCAAAGTCTAAGGTGCTTCTCACCGCCTCAGTGCTCAATGAGCCTAGAAAGGCAGCTCTGGCACTCACAGATAAAGTCTGAGGTGCTTCTCACCGCCTCGGCACTCAATGAGCCCAGAAAGACAGATCTGGCTATCGTAGATAAAGTCTGAGGTGCTTCTCACCGCCTCAGCGCTCAATGAGTTCAGAGAGATAGCTCTGGCACTCGCAACCATAGTCCGAGATGTTTCTCACCGTCTCAGTGCTCAACTAGCCCAGAGAGATAGCTTTGGTACTCGCAGACAAAGTACGAGGTATTTCACACTGTCTTGATGCTCAACAAGCCCAGAGAGACAGCTCTAGCGCTAGCAAACAAAGTCCGAGGTGTTTCTCACCACCTTGGCGCTCAACGAACCCAGAGAGATGGCTCTAGTGCTCGCAGACAAAGTCCAAGGTATTTCACCCAGTATCGGTGCTCAACTAGCCCAGAAAGAACTCTGGCGCTCGTGGACCAAGTCCAAAGCGTCCAACACTTTGGCACTGAACTAGCCCAAGACCCTGCCCTTGAGAAACTTTTGTCGAGGACTTCGATCCCCCCAAGGGCCACTACCCGGCTGGTAGGTTTAGGGTTCAGGTTTTTAGGGCCCTAGACCGATAGGGGCCCCTAACCAATCGGCTCCCCAAACCGCCGGCCCCCCTAACCGATCGGCCAACCCTAACCGACCGGTCCCCCTAACCAATCGACTGCCTCTGACCGATCGCCCCCCTGACCGACTGACCGCCCCTGGCCGACAAGGCCTCTCTGGCGGTCGGTCAGGAAGGCACTATGGCCGACCGCCAGACAGTACACCGCAACTGACCGAGTCTGGCGCGGTCGGTCAGCAGCAACCGACCGAGGCATTGACTGACCGACCAACCCGACCAACCGAGGCACAGACAGACCTGTCGACCCTGACCGACCGGGGCACTGACCGACTAACCGACCCCGGCCGACCGGGGCACAGACCGATCGGCCGCCCCTGATCGACATGGCCTCTTTGGCAGTCGCTCAGGCCTGTACTACAATCGACCATCAGTGACACCCGACAGTCACGACGGCCGCCCCTGACCAGCCCTTGGCAGGGGGTTGGTGGGCACGATGGTCAACCCCGGACAACGAGTCGACGGACACGCCCCCAGCCGACCCTTGGCAAGGGGTCAGGGGCGTGACGATCGACCCCTTGCAGTGGCTCAGTAGACATGCCCTCTGTCGGGCGCAGACAATAGGTCGGCAGACGTGCAACGGTCGGCCCCAGACAGTGGGTCGCCTTGCATGCTCCTGGCAGGCCCTTGGCAGGAGGTTGGCGGGCGCGATGGTCGGCCTCGGACAGCGGGTCGATAGACATGCCTCTGGTCGGCCCCGGTCGGTGGGTCGGCAGACAAACAACGGCCGACCCTTGGCAAAGGGTCGGCAGGCGCGACGGTCGGCCCTTGGTAGGGGGTCGGCAGATTCTTTTCAAATACTTATCAAGCCATCTCAACATCAACGGACCAATTTTGTACCATAGAGTCCCAACTAGCTAGGTTAGCACCTGCCTAGCTAGGAGGGGGTAACTATGGGTGCAAAATATTGCTAACGCCTGATGGTGAGATCAGCTAGCCCTACCTGGGGCCCGTGAAGACGATGGTGGAACCCTTCAACTCTGCCTGTGGCCCACGGAGACGACGGTGTGACCTGCCAGTCCTGACTGGGGCCCACACATACTATCTGGGGTAAATCCCACTGGGTATTTACCAAAACCCCCGATATTCCCAACCTCTATAAATAGTAGACCCGACAAAAATTCAATGACAAACCGGAACTCATTATTCCGCATTCCCACTTTGTTTTCCAAAACTCTTTGAGCCTTATGCTCATCATACCCCAACCAAGCCTACTCCATCCTCTGTCTACTTATATATTTGAAATGTAAATCATAAGTGTCAACAAGGTTTATCTGCCTTCAACTGGCCTTTTATGCTTCGTGGCGTATTCCCCTCTCCTGTTTTTTTTTTTTGTAGGAACTATGAGGGTTCTATTCATGGCGCCCTAGTCCAAATAGCAAGAGAAACAGTACAATTATTGCATAAATCATTCTCTTTATAAACTATAGGAGATACAAATTGGAATAGAAGAGGAGGAAAAGGAGGTAGACTCCCGAAGTGCGAACTTGGCCAACGCATCAGTGCAGGCGTTATTATCCCATCTAACATGCAAAAAGCTACATGAAATGAAACTTCAGGAAATAGTCATGCAGTCCTATAGTCGGATAAGACTTGCGTGCGAGGTAAGATCCCGACAGGGTTAATCCAGTCTTCGTTTATTAAATTTCCTCCCCAATTTGTCCATCTTCGGCGACAACTGTTAGGGGGTGCAGACTTGCAGGAAATGGCAGTTAGGAAATCCACCCTAAATAGTATGTATACTCCTTGGAACCAATTTCTAATTCTGCTGCAGAAATTACTAAGAACCTCACACCTCATATTTATGAGGGTGACAGAGTGGTGGCTCAATACAAGTCCTCCCCATGTGAACTGCATTAATGGGTGGGGCTGAAACTTAAAGATCAGTTGCTGCATCCACCTCCCAAGCACCCATCCACCTCAACAAATCATCTCCCCTTCATTGCCACATACTAGTGTTTAAAATTACAGAAAAAACCGGACCGGACCGAACCGGGCCCGGTCTGGTCCATAGAAGCTAGCTGGCTTTTTCTCAGACCTGGAGAATTAACCAAATGAGACAATACCGAAATAAACAAATGGAGGTAACAAGATTTGAACCCAAGATCTTGCAAAGGGTCAGACCAGAGCTCTCATACCATGTTAAGTAACCTTCACCCAAAAACTTTCAGTTGTTAGGGAATGGGCCAACACGGTTTGGACCATATATTCCTGGTTTGGGTGTTCTAGGTCTGGTTGGGTCAACAAGCTAGCATGCAACAACCCTGCGACTTTTTCCTCTTAGCCCTAGGGTTAGGGTTTTCCCACCCCTCTCGCCCTAGGGTTAGGGTTAGCGGCGGCGTCCGAGGAGGCCAGGCCGTGGATTTGGCTGGCACTTGGGGTAGGATCAGGCCCTCTTCCTCATCCCTGTAGATAGGGGCATCTCTTCTCGCCGGTGCTTTTGTTCTCGTCTCGTCGGAGTCGAGCGGCGTCCCCATGGCTCGTTTGACGGCTTCTGCTCGGCATCAGGACCGGCTCTTCCACTGGGTGCAGCGGGGAGGTTGGATCTGGTCCCGGTGTCGAGGATCTCCACCGGTGTGTTTCAGTACACCTCCCCTAGTCGGTGCGGCTCCTAGCGGTGCAGTGGCGGCGACGGATTGACGGCGGTGAGGCAGCATTGGCTACGACTCCGATTTTTTTTTGCTTGGCGACTGGATCGGACGATGGTACGCCATTTTTTGTTTTGTTTTGATAGTAATGTTGTAATCAGTTTGTTTTCTTTCCACTTTGTTGTCGGGAGTTTCTTCCGCCGGTGTGCGCAGTTGGTGGCCGCTGGAGGTGGCGTGTTGTTGTCCCTAGAGTTAGGGTCTGGTTGTTCATCTTGTTGGCGCGTGGTTGTTCTCGTCGGGTGGCGGTTTCACATGTTTTTATCGCGGCGAGCGGGGGTTTGTTGCTTGCGCCAGGCTATGGCACCTTCCGGAAATCCGGTAACTCCCACTTTGAAATACCAAAAAATAAAAAAAGCATGCAACAACCCAACTCCCAAGCACTCTGTGATAAGAATCAAGCCCACACCAGAATTTGGAGGCTATTGAATGCCCTCTTACAGCCTGTGTCCAACCACTGACTTGCTATGCAACCCAAAGGAGTTCAGGACTCCTCCAGTCAGTCGGTGGGCCCGGCGTGTATCACAGCCGCACGATGTAAGCAGCCCGAAAGTGAATCATACTCCAGCCAACTGTATACGGCCGTGATGCGCGTCGGGCCCATCGACAGTGGCCGGCCGACTGGAGGAGGCCTGAACACAACTGGAAGACCAGCCTTCACAGAATTCTACCTGCAGTGAAATCTCTACTGTCTCATCATATGCGAGAACGAATGTGCAGTGAACCCTCTGCTGCGTAATTCTACGTAATGGAATTTCAAGTAACTCACCAAAAGCTGACACTGTCGCCCTCGTCAGGTAATCAAGGAGTGGAACACTGTAGTTTTCAAATACCGCAGCAGTTTCTACTCTCGTCCGTACAAAATCCTATACAAAAAAAAAACGTGTAGATGGAACACACAGTAAGAAGAGTTGCGTGTTCCAACTGCATGTGTTGTGCCCCCACTGCAGTGTGTAGTGCCAACTGCATGGAATCAAACAAGTTGTTAGGTGAAGTAGTATGCATTTATACCCTCACCTATCTTCTCTGTATAAATTTAAGAAATGCTATTTAGCCCGATGGTTTTCCCGGTTGATGTCAATTTGTGAGGTGGCGCCCTCTGAGTGGCAGGACTATGAGCCATGGGGTGAAACCTAGGGGGTTGGCGTGCACCATCACCGACCGCCGCCATAACCGTCGGCTGCCACCGTTGCTCCGGCCATCATTTAAAACCTTGTTAATGAATAAAAATATTAAAGTGGAATGGGTCGAAGTAAGGTTCATAAATCTAATCATTTAAAAACAACTTAAATTATGGAAAGTCGGGACCGGGATTCATAAATCCGGCCCCAAATTGATGGGACAAGACTTGATGGTTATCACTAGGGTAGTTCAAGATTGTGACGACCTAAGGGAGTAATCAGGACAAGGATCCCAACACCCATAATCAATATGGGACTAAATCGTGTGAGGTACGATCATCTCAGCACCCCAGCTCACATGGGACATGCGTGACAAGGACACAATCGGACAAAGCCCCCAAAATGGATCCCAGCTCCGGATACAATGTGACGATCTAAGTTCCTTCCCAAAATATACCTATTAAGAAGGGAAGAATCATGTATATTACAACAAGGATCCACTCACATCGTCAATGTGGGACTAAATCGAGTGAGACATGACCATCTGATTTAGGGTAATGGAGGCTCACTTGGCAATCGATTTCCAATCGGAAGGGACCTCGTGATCTCGATCAAAGTGTCTTCGTCATGCATTAACGGTCCACAAGTGTGCTTATTGAGGATGACTCCAACCACTACTCTCTCTCTCTCTCTCTCTCTCTCTCTTTTGCTGGGGATCTATTTGGTTTTCCCATGATTCAAACACTTCTGAGCCGACCCATTGCTATCAATCCACCGGTTGGAGCTCATCTTAGGAAAAGTTTGCATTCATGCCCTCACCTATCTTCTCCCTAATAATTTTGGCTTCTCAAAACCATATGCAAATAATACAATAATGTCTCCAAGTGTCATTTAATAGTTGAAAGTGATGGAAATCTGCATATCATTGTCAAGGATCCAAGTTTCATGTGAATCCCCCCAACAATAACTTATTGTTATCTCATCTCTTAGAGGGATTAATCAAGATCGTAAGTCATGGGCATGGCTTAATAATAGGAAGCGATGGAACTATGTATGTCATTATCATGATTGTTGGTGGATAGTCCCACATTGGTGAGGGAGACATCCATCACCCGCTTAATATATCTCCTGTGGGTCTCCCCTTACGACTCAGGTTTTGGGGTATGACGGTATCTAACATGGTATCAAAGCTGGACCCGTCTCCTGCTCCAGATGCGTCCTTACCGAGTCTACCTTGCCGCACATGCTCCGCGTGAGGGGAGAGGGGTGTTGAGATAGTCCACCAGTTTAGTCCCACATCAATAAGGGAGGTATCCATTGGTCGCTTAATATACTCGTTGTGGACCTCCGTTTACGACCCGGATTTTGGGATATGAGGGTATCTAACAAAGATACTTTAAGGTACACTAATCAATATTCATACCCCCCAGATAAATCCACACTTTTGGATCCTTCTATTCTTTTGCATGAGTTTCCATTTTACCCTTCACCTTATATATTAATCCATACCCAGTTTTTTGAATCCTATGTCATGAAAACAAGCACAAGGTTTAGGACCACAATATGTCGTTTTTACCTTTCCTATTCTATCCCTACAAAAATCACAAATACCATCCAAGAATATTGCCCTTTTGCCACTAATCAATTGAGTCTTATTTATCCATTTAAAAAACCAAGGGCTATTATGGGAATAAATACCACTAACCCATTCTTCATTCCATTTTACTTTTTGTTTTCCATTTTGCCATTCTATTTTTTGCCAATAATCAATTGAATCTTATTTATCTATTAAAAAAACAAGGGCTATAATGGGAAGGGCAATCCCACTAATCTACTAACACATTCTTCCTTCCATCCTATATTTTGTTTCCCATTTTATCCTTATCAATCCTATGTTTTAAAACAACATCAAGGAAAATGTTTGAGTAGGGTATGGACAATGGAACTCTACCCAAGTAACTTTATGGGTATGAATACCCCAATACCCATACTGAAGCCCAATTGTCCCTCTAACTTGTCATCCGACCCCGACCCCGACCCTGACCCTGACCTTGACCCGAAACATCTGGTACAGGTATGGGTATGGATTGTACAAGGTTTGGATAGGGTATTGGTATAGGAACTATGCCTGGTAGGGTACATATGAGTATGGAAACTCTACCCTATTTAACTTTTGGGTATGGGTACCTTAATACTTTTTACAATACCTAGGTAAGGTATGGGTATAGGAATTCTACCCAATTAATGTTGGCACGGAATACCTCAGACGAGGTCTCGATCCGCCGCCTTATGCTCGCGGAAGCGATCTAGGATTTTTGGATCTCCAACGATCCAAATAGAAGGACCGAATCCACCAAGAACAATCCAACAATCATAGAGAAAATAGAGCAAAGGAACAATCCACATGACACAAAGAGATTTGATCACGCAGTTCAAAATCCATATTTCTGCGGGTGTCGGTCACCACCCTTGAAGCAATGGAATTAGATCTTGGAGTTTACAACCCTCTTCTTCTTCTTACTTGCTCCACTGGATCTCAAGGAGATCAATCTCCTCGCATGATTCAAAATCTTCTTCGTCTCTCAAACACAAGCTAGAAGCCCGAAGAAATACCCTAAAACAAGCCGTCAAACACAATGACAACCTCTCTCAAAACCTAGGGTTAAAACCCTATTTAAACCCCGACAAAACCGTGCAAAAAATGCGTCCAACGCAGGCACGTATCATGCCTGGCGCCGTCAAGGGCGCCAACCTGTAGCCCAGAGCAGAACCCGTCGCGAGATCGGCACCCAGGGTGCCAAACAGAGGAGGTGGCACCCGTCAGTGACTGGGCGCCACACACCTGGCGCCCAGGGCACCAGCCCTCTTCTGGGCACGCCCAGAGCCTCTACTCCAAGCCTCTTTTTGCGCTCTATCTTCACCAAAACTGAGCCAAACTCCGATAATTAATTGTTTGGTATGGGCATGGGTACCTCAATACCCATATTTGACACTCGAAACCCGATTCTCTTTAACTTGTGTAGATAATACAGTTTGACATATATATAGTGTACATATATCCTATATTTGAATCTTATGTCATTAAAACAAAAGCAATGAAGGAAATGTTATATTCTTGCACTTCCCATTATGGTCCTAAAAATATTACTAATATGCCCTTATTATTATTTCATGTGTCCATATCCTATATAAAAATGGATGCACGTGTAAAAGGGTCAATAGATCAGCCACTGTTGCACTTGCAACGTACGTGCCCATTGCACCAGTTGAAGTAGTTTCATTTATCTCTAATTCATTTATCTCTAAATGGACATCTTCCATTTTACATCACCATGTGAATCTAACTATTCTTTTGGCAAGTTTCTCTCTCTCTCTCTCTCTCTCTCTCTCTCTCTCTCTCTCTCTCTCTCTCTCTCTCTCTCTCTCTCTCTCTCTCTCTCTCTATATATATATATATATATATATATATATATATATATATATATATATATATATATATATATATATATATATATATATATATATATATATATAGGGAAAGGGTAGCCTACTCCATGGAGTAGAAAACTTACCTAGTCCATGGGTTATATAGACGCCACATGGCACTTTTTAATCAAATTTTTTATTCATGTATGGTCAATCTAATATGGATAGATTAGGATTATGAAAAAAAATCCGAAGAAAAAAACTTAAACCAAGTTGATCAAGTTGAAACAAATTTAACGGTAAACTATGTATCGTAAAAACATATTTTTTGTGGATGTTAAAAATGCCACTTGGCATATGTTTTTCTCAAAAAAAATTTCTTGATAATTGTTGGGAGGGGTGAACCTAACTTGACCAAGTCTTAACTTCTATCAAAAAGTGCAACACGGCATCCATTTAACCTATGGAGTAGATAAGTTTTCTACTCCATGGAGTAGTCTACCCTTTCCCATATATATATATATATATATATATATATATATATATATATATATATATATATATATATATATATATATATATATATATATATATATATATATATATATATATAGTTTGCACTCCTGATATACAACTAAAGGGTTAGATTAAGAAATTAAAACCGTCTTGACTTCCTGATATACAACTAAAGGGTCAGATTTGAAGGCAACGGTTGAAACAATGATCTATACGAATTTTTCAATTAAGGCAAACTTACAGGATTTTTCTTTTTTTAGGAATTCCATTTAACGAGTGAAGGAGTTTAGGCTGTACCCCAACCTATCTATTAAAACACAAAAAAATACAAGCAATGTGGCCAGAGCCCAATTACAAATAAAAGAAAAACCGTGCAACAAAGGCTTCCCCTACTCAACCGGAAGGCACGGAGAAGTTGAAGGGTACCCTAAGTATCAAAACTTAATGACTCTAGACCTCTCTAATTCAAGGATGTGATCGACCAAGTTTGGTCTTGGCATCTCCTGCCTCGTTAAAAGTGAAACCAACGTCGGTGGCTATCTCTAAGAACGTGATATCCTTCAAACAGTTGAGCAGAAGGCCTTGTTCATGCTCCTGCTCAGAATCAAGTGTCAATAGTTTCCCTCTAAGGTTCTGCATAATAGGGTTCAAGTCGCCGAATGAACGAATCAACTGTCTCGCGCTTCTTCAGACTAACTTTGGCCAAGGATAATGATCTCTGGTATGAGAGACGAGATGCTCCCCAATATCTTCTTCTCTAACCTCTAAAACTGAGACATCATCCCTGGTTGAATGTCACTCAGTCTCCGCTGTTGTAGCAGTAAGCTGCTCGGGCGTAGTGGAAGGGCTAGAGATAGAGCAATCGTCATTCCCAATGTCTTCTCCAAACTGAGTCGTCGATACTAATTGCTCCGCCATAACTTCACCTAAGGCAGAGGGGCTTCCCCCGGTACCACATTAGGACCCAGGTCCACGAGTTGGGAAGACTCCGCAGCAGTCTCCCGAATACCTTCAAGAGTTACAAATCAAGACCCGTTCGGTATAGCCTCTCTAGTGCTCTTCACATTAGATTCAAAGCTGGCCTCATGGGTACGTCTTGAGAATGACTTCAGCACCCACTTAGTCTTCGGGAAGGACTACGGGGGGTTGGGCCAAAGTATTAACTAGACAATCCATAGATGAGTGCCCAAACACCTTTCAGGATTCGCACTTAGATGGCTTCTATTCATACCTGAGAGGCTAAGTAATCATCATTGTCTCCACCATCCCATCCACTTTACACTTCTTGACCCAAACTTGGGCTGTATCTAGGAGGACATCGTCCACCCCAATCTCAACACAGCAACGTGCGAAGGAGAGACGGCCTCGAGCCGCTATTGAGCGATCAACGTAGATTGGTTTCCCAACTATGCTTGTAACTCTGCTAATGGAAATATAGATCAACGATCCAATGAAAAGTCCGGCATTTGAAATCACACGGGAATTTTTTGAACACATCATGTTCGCACTTCATCCTACTGTGCCAACATTTTACCACCACGAGGCGCCCCTCAAAGTACCATGGCCTCCCTCAAGAACCTTTAGGCAATCATCGTCAGATTGGTATTTGAAGAGAAAATGATCGTTGTCGACGAGGACAGCTCCCATGTTGCTTTGGTCTTCTATACTTTTTTTCATGGTATCTTTGAATTTGATAAAGTATGGATTCCTCCCAAAGACATACCCAATCAACGTATGCGTCGAACCCTCTAAGTTCTTGTGGACTTAGTTAGTAGAGCAGACAGCAATGTGGACACCGTCTTCAACCTCGGGTTCGATAAATTCTAGAGAGAGATCAAGATTAGAAGGAGCACCTCCGCACACGACGTTCCAAGCTTTGCTTGGAGTAAGACTCCGGTTCGGGGCCACCACAACAATGGTCGGCTCAATGATAACACTGCAAGGCACTAGATGAGCCACATGTCTGTCGGGCAGTGGAAGGTGGGAATCCCCCCCAATACACACACACACACACACACACCCTCCCCTCTCGAAGATCGTTGGCTGATTAAAGCTCGCCAGATGTGCGAAAACCGTCAAATCTAGTTGCCGAGACTCGATGGCTAGATCCAGATCTAGATCTGACGCCATGACCTCTAGATGAAGACCCTCTTTTCGAGAGAGAGAGAGCTCGATCCATGAAATCCATCAGGATGGTATCGAGGGAGGGACATAACTTTTCTCCCCACCGTCCACTTCGTCAACCTTCATGGCTAGCAACCTGCCATGGGCATTAGCGCGTAGGGAGGGAGATCCCCTGGGGGGAGGCCACACTAATCCACCTCTCTCTCTCTCTCTCTCTCTCTCTCTCTCTCTCTCTCTCTCTCTCTCTCTCTCTCTCTCTCTCTCTCTCTCTCTCTCTCTCAAGTTGGAGGGCCATCGTCGACTGGAGAGGGGGGGATCACTCCCCGGGAACCAAAGCCGTCGGAGAAGGAAAAGGGGCCATAGGAGAGGGAGCTTCTCTCTCTCTCTCTCTCTCTCTCTCTCTCTCTCTCTCTCTCTCTCTCTCTCTCTCTCTCTCTCTCTTGTTGGAGGGTCGTCGTCTACTGGAGAGGGGGGGATCACTCCCTGGGAACCAAAACCACCGGAGAAGGACAAGGGGCCATAGGAGAGGGAGCTTTAGCTGCCAGACGGCTAGCTGTTGGGGGAGGGAGGGGAAGCCCTAGCCACCGGAGGAGGAGAGGGGAAGCCCTAGCCATCGGAGGACGAGAGGGGAAACCCGGACCCGAGAGCAGTCAACTCCTAGTTTTTTTTTTGCTTTTGAGATTGGAGGGTGTCCGGCGAATTTGCAATTAAAATTCAAAGTTTCATCCTTTTTTTAAGAAATGGATGAACATAAGAGATTGGTCATTACATGGGTTTGCTAATAATACACTATAAGATATATGCTGCTTATCTCACCCTTGCACTACTTCTTTCTATCAATGTCTTTTTTATTCCATTTTTCGATATTATAAGAAAAACTATATAACTTAAACTATATAACTTAAAAGGGAAACTTTCCTTCCATGAATCTATGACTCTTTTTGCTTTCCTTTCTCGCATAAGTGCTCAAAAACTATTTTCCATTAGGTCATAGAACACTTGTATAAGGTGAAGAAATTACAATGTCGGTAGCTAGTTCATACAAGGCTAGGGCTGAACACTCACTGGCTCCTTTCTTGTGCAGCAGAAGCATAGAAAGAGGCACACCTTGGGCAAAACCGGGTCACACCATGGTCCGACTAGAACCTGGATGGACGGAACCCACTCTGATACCACTTTTAAATACCCTCTCGGTTCAAAATCTGGATCGTAAGGGGAGGTCCACATAAGGTATATGAAGACACCACCGCCCAGTCCCTAGCCGATATGCGACTAAACCCAACACTAGTCGTTGGCAATCCAAAGGGAGATCGAGAAGTGGAAGTGTCCTCATCACCAATTAATGGAAGAAAGTCTTCATCATGAGCCCCTACTAGTTAAGACCGGCTCTAGGCATTTCAACGGTAGGAATATATTAGCTTATTTTCTGCAATTGGTAATGGATCACTCGGCACTCCAACAAAACCATACAATTATAAAACTAGAATGCAAAGATTAGCATCATTTATTGATCAGGGTCATAAATCACACACACACACACACACACACACACACACACACACACACACACACACACACACACACACAAAGAGAGAGAGAGAGAGAGAGAGAGAGAGAGAGAGAGAGAGAGAGAGAGAGAGAGTGTGTGGTTACCACAAGCACAAGACAAGAACGTAAGTGCAAAACCCAAATCGGAAAAATCATGGACGATCAAATCCACTAGAAACCAAGAAACCAAAGAAAATAAAAGTAATCATTCACCAACAATGGAACCCCAACCCTGCTTGGGGCCTACAACCCACAACACCAATGGAACCCCAACCCTGCTTGGGGTCCACGACGATGTCTAGAGGACCTACTAATCCTACCTGGGGCCCACAAAGACAGCCCAGAACCTAGTGACTCACTCATAGAGAACCATCCCGAGACCCGGTCTCTCCCAAAACCTCTATAAATAGGAGGGCCAACACATATTCCAAATCGAATTCTTATTCATTATCCAAAATTTCATTCTAGAGATCTTTCCTCAATTTCTTGAGTTGCAGAACTCAGACGAATAACTGATCTCCTTCTCTCCCCCTCTTTTCTTTTCTCTGATTGCCTGTACAAGTGACACTCGGCCTATCGAGGTCGCTCTACATTTTGGAGATAGCGAATTTAAGGTTGCGTCTTACCGCATGGCTGTTGGATTTGGATCCGCTTATCAGAGTTGCAGCGGAAGCAAAAAATAGATCCGAAGATCATACAGTGTATGTTTCATTACAATTAATTCTACAAAACAATCTACATGCAAATCTATGATCTTAGCATATGTGCGGACATCCTAGAGGCATACTACGATCTACGGAAGACATGCATGCATCTAGTTAGGTGTTTAGAATCATCATACCTTTTTGGATCTATGATCCGGAGATGACGGAACGATAAAAAACCGCACTTGAATCGCAAGGGAAACTGTCGGATAGCACCTTGTCCTTTGCGAATTGAAGAATCCTCGAAATCCCGTCTCTGAGTGCAAGGATTACGAGCCGACGGAGAAATCTGTTGCGAAGACGATGGCTAGCCGCAAGATCTCCTCCTTCTCTTTCTCTCTTCTTCCTTCTCCTTTCTTCCTCTTTCTTCTCCCTTCTTCTTCCTCTCTTTTCCTTGGCCGAAACCACAAAGGAGGAGCAAGGGGGGGTTCGGATTTTTGGAGGAGAGGAGCCACATAGGGCCGGCCCTCCCTCTCCCTATTCTCTTATAGGGCCGGTCTCCCATGGCTTCAAGGAAGCTAGGGCCAGCCCTAGATAGATTAGGATAGAGGGGGGTCAGTTTTTAGGGATTTCCAGTGTCTATCGGGAAGCCTGGACGAAAACGCCCTTCATGAAAAGTGGAAAACTGAAAGAGAGACTAAGTGAGGTGCGCTACTCGGAATCGAGTTCCATCAACGCCTATGAGCTCCTAGAATTATTCCGCTAATTCTAAGATCCATATTCAATGTGTTCTGAGCCATATTTTGGTATTTACCAAAATACCCCTACTATCCGTAACACATGTGAATTAGGTTCTTAGGCTCCGGGCTTGCGCTCCATCGCGCTACTTCGCATCCAACGTATCCAACTAGGTCGGGGAATAATTCCTATACGCAACGATAGGGTGGAACCTTCGGGGTTCGGGATCTCTAGCTCCAACCGAATCCCTGATTAACTGTTCCGATGACACCGAAAGTTCCGTTAATCAGCCCTAATCCGATTAACCCGCGTAGCCACCCAGAGTGCGACGCGAGTTGAACTCTAGTGATCCTAAACTTATGTTACTCCCTCGTAACCCTGTTCTCTACTATACTCTGATAATCCTTAGTCCCTTCTATTACTGGTGCCATGATACGACTCGGGCGGTGGGGAGCACCGTCAGATCCCGATCGATCATCTGACTAGGGTTTGACGACTTGTCATCTATAACACCACACACCTTCTGGTGTTATGCCTAGCATCCGGAACATCGTCGGTCGTACTGACAACCACCAGGCCTGAGTTAACTGTGTGGACAAATTGACTCATCAAAACACACCCATCCAACACTGGACGTCGGATAACCTGTAGGGATTACATATCACTCAAGCACCAGTCGGGTAACCCAATGTACCGTGGTATTGGACTATGGAAGGTCTGCACACGTTGGCACATCAAAGCACCACACAACTGGTTGGCCCAGTGAACATAGTCCCTCAGGGTTAAGGATGGATTATCTATAGGAGTAAGACGGTTTATGCACCAGTGTCTGAATCACTGAACTGTGCACCATCTTGGTTTCTGTTCAACACGATCATCGTGCTTGGTCAGGTGAATGGGAATCCCACGTTCCCGTGGTGGAGACTTCACCACATCCTCTACCTGCCAATAGCTTGTTCTCGGTGAAGCGACCGGCATCACCTAAGCTATGAACTAGTTCTAGGTCTACACAGAACTGGTCCACTGGGTCTCCCAAGCATGGATCCACCATACGCCTCAGTGACCTACTGTGTTCCCTAGGGTCCTTTTATTATATGAGTATTATCATATACCAGAGTAGTATTCAAATTAAAGCAATAACCAAAGTTATCTTTATTAATGTTAATACAGAAAATCCACGCTAAGGACACACGAGCTATAACAATCTCCCACTTGGCCTAGCGGGGAACAACAGTCTTAACTCTTATGGCATCCACGTGCTTCTCAAAAGCCTTGGTCGGTAACGCCTTTGTGAAAGGGTCTGCCATGTTATCTGCAGACACCACCTGATTCACTACAACCTCCCCTCGCTTCTGCAAGTCCCGGATAATATAGTATTTTCGCTCGATATGCTTGCTCTTCTGGTGATACCTTAGCTCCTTGGATTGTGCTATCACTCCACTATTGTCACAATAAAGGACAATAGGATTTTGAGCTCCCGGTACACATCCTAAATCCGTGAGAAACTTCTTGAGCCACACCGCCTCCTTAGCTGCTTCGCACGCCGCAACGTACTCAGCTTCTGTCGTCGAATCTGCGATGCATCCCTGCTTCACGCTCCTCCAACTGACAGCTCCTCCTCCTAATGAAAACACAAACCCTGACATCGATCTCCTGGATTCCGGATCTGACGCAAAATCATAATCCGTATATCCAATCGGTATCAGTTCCTGTGAAGAGTAAACTAACTCATAATCTCTCATCCTATGGAGATACTTGAGTATACTTTTCACAGCAGTCCAGTGCCCTGGACCCAGATTTGACTGATATCTGCCCATCATGCCTACTGCATAGCATATATCTAGTCTCGTGCACTGCATAGCATACATCAGACTCCCTACAGCCGAAGCATAAGGTATCTTCTGTATCTCTGCCCTCTCCTCAGGAGTCTTAGGACCGTGATCCTTGGACAATTTCATTCAATGTCTGAATGGAACCAGTCCCTTCTTGGAGTTGTGCATACTGAATCTGACCAAGATAGTATCAATGTAGGCTGACTGTGATAGCGAGAGAATCTTGTTCTGGCGATCTCGAGTTACCTTGATCCCCAGAACATAACTTGCTTCACCCAAGACTTTCATGTCAAATTGAGAGGATAACCACACCTTCACTGTAGACAACGTTCCAATATCATTTCCAATGAGCAGGATATCGTCTACGTAAAGCACTAGAAAAACTATTGCAGTCTTATCGCTCCTTTTATAAATACATGGTTCATCCACGTTCTGCTCAAATCCATAAGACTGGATAACCTGATCAAAACGCATGTTCCAACTTCTGGATGCTTGTTTCAGTCCATAAATGGACCTTTGCAACTTGCACACCAGACTTTCCTGACCTTTTGCGATAAAGCCTGGAGGCTGAGACATATAGATGTCTTCTTCCAAATCTCCATTGAGGAATGCGGTCTTGACGTCCATTTGCCAGATCTGCCAATCATAATGGGCTGCAATGGACAAGAGGATCCGGATAGACTTAAGCATAGCCACTGGCGAAAAGGTTTCGTCATAGTCGATCCCTTCTCGCTGGGTATAACCCTTAGCGACTAATCTAGCTTTGTAAGTCTCAACGGTACCATCCGGACCTCTTTTTCTTTTGTACACCCAACAGGTTTAATGTTATGAGGTGGTGTTACAAGTGTCCAGACCAAGTTTTGGAACATCGATGTTAGTTCTACCTCCATGGCTTCCTGCCATGCTGTATGGTCAGAGGATACCATCGCTTCGTCATAGTTCAGAGGATTATCATCCTGAAAATCTGGATCTACCATAAAGGCTTCTCCAATGTATCTATCAGGAGCACTTGTGGTCCTCCCACTGCGACGAGCCTGTGGTGGTTTCATAGGACTCGATTCTATAGTATCGTTTGTCTTAGTGGTATCGGCTCCCACTACGTTTTCTGTCTGCGTACTTCCATCAGTACCAAGCAATTCTTCAAGAACTACTTTACTGGTGGGCTTATGATCTATTAAATAATCCTGCTGCAGGAATACGGCGTTCGTCGAGACGATAATCTTTCTATCCTCAGGATCATAAAATAAACCACCATTTGTCCCTTTTGGATACCCAATGAACAGACATACCTTAGTTTTTGACTCCATCTTATCTCGCTTGTCCTTTCGCACATGTGCTGGACAACCCCAAATCCTAAAGTGCTATAGGCTTGGCTTTCGCTTCAACCACAGCTCCCAAGGAGTTAGAGGTACTGACTTTGATGGAACAAAGTTCAAAGTATATGCTGCTGTATCTAGGGCATATCCCAAAAAACTAGGTAGCAATATGGCATAACTCATCATAGTCCGAACTATGTCTAACAAAGTTTGATTTCTCCTCTCAGATACACCGTTTTGTTGTGGTGTCTTTGGTGCAGTCAACTAGGATACGATCCCATGCTCACGCAGGTACCCAATAAATTCATCCGATAGATATTCGCCTCCTCGATCCGATCGAAGAGACTTGATACTTTTACTCGTCTGCTTTTTTGCTTCAGCTCTGAACTCCTTGAACTTATCAAAGGATTCAGACTTCCGCTATATTATGTTTATATATCCAAACCTCGAGTGATCATCCGTGAAGGTGATGAAATACTCGAAGTGTCCTATGGCACGGACACTTATGGGCCCACATACATCAGTGTGAACCAACTCTAATACCTCCTTAGATCTGCTACCTTTGGCTCGGAAAGATCTTTTAGTCATATTTCCTTCCAAGCAAGACTTACACGTCGATAGGCTTTCTAAAATATTAGGACTTAAAAGTCCTACCTTAACCAACCTGTGAATCCTGTCGGAGGCTATGTGTCCAAGCCTTAGATGCCAAAGGAGTGTTGGATTATCTGAGGGATTTTTCCTTTTAGATGAATTAATCACACAAACTTTAGTTATGTTATCCTGCTTATGATTGGAGTTAATTACATAAAGATCATTATGTGTCTTTCCCTTACAAACAAATGAACCATTCAATTTAATTCACACCAGAAGCATCAAATAAAACTAAAAAACCTTCATTATTCAATAAGGAAACAGAAATTAAATTTCGTCTCAATAACGGTACATAAAGTATGTCTCTAAGTAATAAACTTCTTCCATCAAGAAACTGCAAGACGACATCTCCAACTGCTTCAGTCTTTGCCACAGCCTCAGTTCTCTTGCTTAGGATCATCTCCCCATCACCCAGTTTTCTTGTCTCCTTGAACCCCTGCAAATTATTGCAAGCATGGTTAGTGGAACAAGAATCCAC
Organism: Chamaelirium japonicum; assembly: GCA_947650365.1. NCBI lineage: Eukaryota > Viridiplantae > Streptophyta > Magnoliopsida > Liliales > Melanthiaceae > Chamaelirium > Chamaelirium japonicum. The sequence continues at coordinate 11,056,085 of OX393549.1, read as the reverse complement.
AATCCATGAAACTGGAGAACAACTGGATGCTACAAGGGATTCCACTATGTGGATTTGAGATGTACCTGTCTCAGTCTTCTTGGGAGCTACGCGGCAGTCGCCCTTCCAGTGCCCCTTCTTGTCGCATCGGAAACACTTTCCTTTGGGCTTTGCTGGACCATTCTGCTTAGGAACCTGCAACTGCACCTGGCCCATCTTCACGAGCTTCTTAGACTTTTTTTTTCTGAAACTTGCCTTTGGCTTTCAAAGAAGAATTCCGCTCTACGTTTAGGGATTGGGCTCCTGCCTTCATCCCATCCTCTACCGCCTGGAGCACCTCTAGGAGCTCTGCGTTAGACATCTTCAACCGGTTAAGGTTGAAGTTGGTAACAAAGCCCTCAAACGCTCCTGACAGAGACGCGAGAAAAATATCGGTATGGATCTCTGCATCCAAGATGACATCGAAGGAACCAAGCTCATTCACATAGCCAAACAATTTCAGTATATGATCCCGAACTAAAGTCCCCTCTGCCATCTTCGTGGACACCAATTTCTTGATGGTCAGGTAACGAGTTACCCAACTACGACCCTCGAACATTTCCTTTAGGTAGAGCACCATGTCTGAAGCGAAGGTCATGTCTTCGACTTGCTTCTGAAGGACGGTCTGCAAGGATGCCACGATGTAGCACTTGCACATCTCATCAGCATCTAGCCAGTCTTTCCATTCCTTCAACTGAGCCTTAGTTGCACTTGGCCTTGGCATGGCCAGTTGAGGGGTACTTAGGGCAATTGTGTGTTTGTCAACCCTTAGGATGAGCATCAGGTTACGCTTCCAGTCCTCGTATTTTGGTCCCGTAAGTTTATTATCATTAAGTATGGAGGCAAGAGGGTCGAGCTTGGATTTGATTTCTGTAAACAATGGTTCAAAGCAAAATTAGGGTTTACTACAATCTATTTCATAGAATTTAGAAATAGATAATATTTACTCCAGCTGCTATGTCTTCACTACCTCATGTGGAGACATCCAGGAATCTAAATTCCTTGGGCTCGAGCACTGAGACTATCAACCTTGAATTGGAGACAGCATCTCGATGAGAGCATGCAACCGCTTCGGTCAACGGGGTTTATACGACCCAGTCTTCATCAGAATTACCCATGATAAACAGAAAGACCTCTCAGTCTTCTTTTGGTCAGCTTTATGTGACCCGCGTGCGCAGCAACGGCGGCTTCACACAAGCTTTCGGATGCTTCCCACAAATCTAGGTGGTGTCGGTAGGGGGTTCATAGGCTCCCGCGGTGCAGGAAAAAACCGTCACCCACTGCCATCGGCATCCTCCATGTCCCGTAGGAAACCACTAGGTGAACCAGTATGAAAGGAAACACAGCTCTCACCCGGTGGGAATATCGAACTGCGTACCTCCCACCCAGACCCTTAGCCGGTTGATTGTGGAGGCCAAAGGCTCCCCTCGGGAGGGAACCTCTTACACATCCCTTCTTTATGAGGTTTTATGCATATCTATAAAGGTCACGACCTCCTAGACTTAGACCATAGTCTACTGTACTCCCACTAGGATTACAAACATTCCTGCAAAGCATTAGTATCCTCGAAAAATATCATAGTCCCTACCTTGAATACTCAGCTTTCGCCTTTCTTGCAAGGATCACATTACATAGATTCCAAGGATCCCGATACTTCACTAGTTTGCCCATAATCCTAAGATCTGGAGCCTAGCCTAAGGTCAACGTGGAAAGGACTTCCACTACGATGATGCCTCGTTCATAATTTGATGCCTGATGTTATAGTAGACCTCATCTCATTATAGGTTTCAATGCTGGCCAAATAGGGACATCCGACAACCTCCGCCGGACCTCAACCTAATGGTGGCATAACCAAATCGTGATGAGTTCATACTACCATCAAACGTCATCTAGAAACAGGTATCACATAGTGAAATCCTAACCTAACTTGGTCGTTAGGACCACGTGGGAAAAGGACATCCCACCAGGGTTATCATACTTCTTATGGAGATATTAGTTAATTATCTCTAAACAAATCTAACACTGTGTCTATCTCGGTGCACAGTACTTGGCTACCTGAACTACTACAAGGACGGTTAACACCTTTCCTTTTAGCTAGCCACCGAATTCGCACGTGTTAGAACCATATAGAGACACCGATGAATCCATAAGCTTAGTGCTAACCCTAAGCCTGATCTAGAGACTAACTCACAAGCAAGATAGATAATCTCAATTATCATCGGGGTTCTCTAAACACTAAGTAAAGAGAAACAACAGAAAAACAACCAAATTGAATCAAGTCCAGGGTCCGACCCCTGAACCTGAATAGCACAGCCAAGATATCCTGCTCCTCCGTTCTACACGATCTCTAATAACGATCCCCATCATCGCCAACATGCACGCTTTCGTCGGGTCTTTGCACGACATGGTACCGCTTGCCCGAACTGTAGATGTAGCATCATCTCCTTCTTTCTGTGACCGAAAAACTAACATGCTCCGGGCAAGTGCTCGTTCGTGTACAATTTTGCTAGAAAGAAAAGAAAACAACCCTAGAAACATGGCCAGGTAACCGAGGATGGTCAACCCCCACCCTCGCCCATCTAGAACCTCAAAATCCACAAGCACAATAATAATCAATGCAAAATTAAATCCGGGGTCCGACCCCCAGATGCATGCAATCACAGATTACTATTCAGCGAGGCACCAGCAAAAAGATGATACATAGCACAATCCATATGCATGATCTACGCCGAACCCCGACGAAAACATATGCCATTATATATTCACATGATGTTTTCATGAATTCATGCATGAAATATACACCAAAGCGTGCTCTGATACCAATTATTGGATTTGGATCCGCTTATCAGAGTCGCAGCGGAAGCAAAAAATAAATTCGAAGATCATACGGTGTATGTTTCATTATAATTAATTCTACAAAACAATCTATATGCAAATCTATGATCTTAGCATATGTGCGGACACCCTAGAGGCATACTACGATCTACGGAAGACATGCATGCATCTAGTTAGGTGTTTAGAATCATCATACCTTTTTGGATCTATGATCCGGAGATGACGGAACGATGAAGAATCACACTTGAATCGCAAGGGAAACTGTCGGATAGCACCTTGTCCTTTGCGAATTGAAGAATCCTCGAAATCCCGTCTCTGAGTGCAAGGATTACGAGCCGACAGAAGAATCCATTGTGAAGATGATGGCTAGCCACGAGATCTCCTCCTTCTCTTTCTCTCTTCTTCCTTCTCCTTCCTTCCTCTTTCTTTTTCGTTCTTCCTCTCTTTTCCTTGGCCGAAACCACAAAGGAGGAGCAAAGGGGAGGTTCAGATTTTTGGAGGAGAGGAGCCACATAGGGCTGGCCCTCCCTCTCCCTATTCTCTTATAGGGGCGGTCTCCCATGGCTTCAAGGAAGCTAGGACCGGCCCTAGATAGATTAGGATAGAGGGGGGTCGGTTTTTAGGGATTTTCAGTGTCTATCGTGAAGCCTGGAAGAAAATGCCCTTCACGAAAAGTGGAAAATTGAAAGAGAAACTGAGTGAGGTGCGCTACTCGGTATCGAGTTCCGTCAGTGCCTATGAGCTCCTGGAATTATTCCGCTCATTCTAAGATCCATATTCAATGTGTTCTTAGCCATATTTCAATATTTACCAAAATACCCCTACGGCCCGTAACACATGTGAATTAGGTTCTTAGGCTCCAGGCTTGCGCTCCATCGCGCTACTTCGCATCCAACGTATCTAACTAGGTCGGGGACCAATTCCTATACACAACGACAGGGTGGAACCTTCAGGGTTCGGGATCTCTAGCTCCAACCGGATCCCTGATTAACTGTTCTGATGACACACCGAAAGTTTCGTTAATCAGCCCTAATCCGATTAACCCGCGTAGCCACCGAGAGTGCGACGCGAGTTGAACTCTAGTGATCCTAAACTTATGTTACTCCCTCATAACCCTGTTCTCTACTATACTCCGATAATCCTTAGTCCCTCCTATTACTGGTGCCATGATACGACTCGGGCGGTGGGGAGCACCGTCAGATCCCGATCGATCATCTGACTAGGGTTTGATGACTTGTCATCTATAACACCACACACCTTCCTATGTTATACCTAGCATCTGGAATATCGTCAGTCGTACTGACAACCACCAGGCCTAGGTTAACTGTATGGACAGATTGACTCATCAAAACGCACCCATCCAACACTGGACGTAGGATAACCTATAGGGATTACATGTCACTCAAGCGCCAGCCGGGTAACCCAACGTACCGTGGTATTGGACTATGGAAGGTCCGCACATGTTGGCACATAAAAGTACCACACAACTGGTTAGCCTAGTGAACATGGTCCCTCAGGGTTAAGGACGGATTATCTATAGTAGTAAGATGATTTATGCACCAGTGTCTGAATCACTGAACTGTGCACCGTCTTGGTTCCTGTTCAACACGACCATCGTGCTTGGTCAGGTGAATGAGAATCCCACGTTCCCATGGTGGAGACTTCACCACATCCTCTACCTGCCAACAGCTTGTTCTCGGTGAAGCGACCGGCATCACCTAAGCTGTGAACTAGTTCTAGGTCTACACAGAACTGGTCCACTGGGTCACCCAAGCATGGATCCACCATATGCCTCAGTGGCCTACTGTGTTCCCTAGGGTCCTTTTATTATATGAGTATTATCATATACCAGAGTAGTATTCTAATTAAAGCAATAACCAAAGTCATCTTTATTAATGTTAATATAGAAAATCCACGCTAAGGACACACGAGCTATAACAATGGCGACATAGCCTTCAACCAAACTTCGTCACCACATTCTTATGTCTATTATACTCTCTACTATCTATGCTCTACAGTGCCAATGTTACAGCTCAGCATGCTATAGTAGAAGTGCATCAAGATTCTACCCATATTCTATTGATTGTTGCCGAAAAACTTTACACGGTGAAAGAATCTCCTATAATATATTTGAGGGGCATAATTATATACTTATTGTTGGAATTGGATCCGCTTATCAGAGTCGCAGCGGAAGCAAAAGATAGATCCGAAGATCATACGGTGTATATTTCATTACAATTAATTCTACAAAACAATATACATGCAAATCTATGATCTTAGCATATGTGCGGACACCCTAGAGGCATACTACAATCTACAAAAGACATGCATGCATCTAGTTAGGTGTTTAGAATCATCATACCTTTTGGATCTATGATCCGGAGATAATGGAACAATAAAGAACCGCACTTGAATCGCTAGGGAAACTGTCGGATAGCACCTTGTCCTTTGCGAATTGAAGAATCCTCGAAATCCCGTCTCTGAGTGCAAGGATTACGAGCCGACGGAGGAATCCGTTGCGAAGACGATGGCTAGCCGTGAGATCTCCTCCTTCTCTTTTTCTCTTCTTCCTTCTCCTTCCTTCCTCTTTCTTCTCCCTTCTTCTTCCTCTCTTTTCCTTGGCCGAAACCACAAAGGAGGAGCAAAGGGGGGGTTAAGATTTTTTGAGGAGAGGAGCCACTAAAGGCCGGCCCCTCCCCCTCCCTATTACTTATAGGGCCGGTCTCCCATGGCTTCAAGGAAGCTAGGGCCGTCCCTAGATAGATTAGGATAGAGGGGGGTTGGTTTTTAGGGATTTCCAATGTCTATCGTGAAGCCTGGATAAAAACGCCATTCACGAAAATGAAAAACTGAAAGAGATACTGAGTGAGGTGCGCTACTCGGAATCGAGTTCCATCAGTACCTATGAGCTCCTGGAATTATTCCGCTCATTCTAAGATCCATATTCAATGTGTTCTAAGTCATATTTTAGTATTTACTAAAATACCCCTACGGCCCGTAACATATGTGAATTAGGTTCTTAGGCTCCAGGCTTGCGCTCCATCGCGCTACTTCACATCCAACGTATCCAACTAGGTCGGGGAACAATTTCTATATTCAATGAAAGGGTGGAACCTTCAGGGTTCGGGATTTCTAGCTCCAACCGGATCCTTGATTAACTGTTCCGGTGACACACAGAAAGTTTCATTAATCAGCCCTAATCCGATTAACCCGCATAGCCACCCAGATTACGATGCGAGTTGAACTCTAGTGCTCCTAAACTTATATTACTCCCTCGTAACCCTATTTTCTACTATACTCCGATAATCCTTAGTCCCTCCTATTACTGGTGCCATGATACGACTCGAGCGGAGGGGAGCACCGTCAGATCCCGATCGATCATCTGACTAGGGTTTGATGACATGTCATCTATAAAACCATACACCTTTCAGTGCTATGCCTAGCATCCGGAACATCGTCAGTCAAATTGACAACCACCAGGCCTGGCTTAACTGTGTGGACAGATTGACTCATCAAAACGCACCCATCCAATACTGGACGTCGGATAACCTGTTGGGATTACATGTCACTCGAGCACCAGGCGGGTAACCCAACGTACCATGGTATTGGACTATGGAAGGTCTGCACACGTTGGCACATCAATGCACCACACAACTGGTTGGCCCAGTGAACATGGTCCCTCAGGATTAAGGACAGATTATCTATAGTAGTAAGAAGGTTTATGCACCAGTGTCCGAATCACTAAACTATGCACCGTCTCGGTTCCTGTTCAACACGATCATCGTGCTTGGTCAGGTGAATGGGAATCCCATGTTCCCGTGGTGGAGACTTCACCACATCCTCTACCTGCTAACAGCGTGTTCTCGGTGAAGCGACCGGCATCACCTAAGCTGTGAACTAGTTCTAGGTCTACACAGAACTGGTCCACTGGGTCTCCCAAGCATGGATCCTCCATGCGCCTCAGTGGCCTACTGTGTTCCCTATGGTCCTTTTATTATATGAGTATTATCATATACCAGAGTAGTATTCTAATTAAAGCAATAACCAAAGGCATCTTTATTTATGTTAATACAGAAAATCCACGCTAAGGACACACGAGCTACAACAATCTCCCACTTGGCCTAGCGGGGAACAACAGTCTTAACTCCCATGGCATCCACGTATGGGTGCAAATTTTGGCAAGAAATCTGCAAATCAGCGGAACCCACCGGCCCTGCCTGGTGGGCCCCCGAAGACTACAGCGGGACCCACCGGCCCTGCCTGGTGGGCCCCCGAAGACTACAGCGGGACCCATCGGCCCTGCCTGGTGGGCCCCCGAAGACTACAGCGGGACCCACCGGCCCTGCCTGGTGGGCCCCCGAAGACTACAGCGGGACCCACCGGCCCAGCCTGGTGGGCCCCCGAAGACTACAGCGGGACCCACCGGCCCTGCCTGGTGGGCCCAAGAGCCTAAGGAATCCCCCCAGGAGACGGTAGCGGAGTCCACCAGCTTTACCTGGAGGATCCCCAGATACGGCAACAGAGACCGCCATTTACCCCAGAGTTCCTCCCCAGAAATTCTATAAATAGCAGAACCTTCGAATGTAAAAGGATCCAAAATCTGATTTTCAGTTCTGAGATCTAATTTTCAGAACCCAAAGCTCTGGAATTTCTCAGCTTTCCCTCTTCCACTTCTCTTTGATCTTCTTCTCTCCTTTGAAGAGATCAGAGTGGTTTCAGTGATAATCGGCCTGTCGAGATCACTTCGATATAAGCGTTAGTGAATTCGGGTTGCTCCCTATAGCACGGAGACGTAGGCTTTGGTTGAACTCCGAGATCACATCTCTCGTGTCCAACTTTCTCTGTTTGCATATTGAAAGCTCCAACTCCAATCGACAGATCGAACAACGATCTTCGACTCAAAACTTCAATTGACTGGTGCGGAGAAGTCTTCGGGTCGGCACGAAGATTTTCCCTCACAGTTTGGCGCTGTCTGTGGGATCCGAACGAAAAGCCAAGCTCTCTCTACGACTATTAGATCGGTTGAGCAGACAACCGATCTTGATAGTCAAACTTCCTCACCCCCTTAGTTGATCAGACAACTGTTCGGACATCAGCACTCTCGTTGTACCCTTCGCTCTCTATTAAATGGCAAAAACGAAACATCAGGGTCAACCAGAAGGAAGTAACACTCAACAACAAGCTCGTCCTGAGACTCGTTCAATGAGTCAAAAGCTCAACTTCGGACAGCCCCTTGCTGTCCCCGAGATGGGGGTTCGCTCAGGGAGCGGGAGATCTGTCGATCGACCGATCGCCCAGCCCGCACGACAGTCGATTGGGCAAACTACCCCCGCTCCTGCTGAAGACCCTTCATCGACCTATCAAATCTCTGCGATTGACTTCCAATTGCTTCAATTTGCAAAACAAAACGTCGCCCTCACCGCAGAGAGGGACGCCCTAAAGAAGGCAGCCTCCGAGGCTGGAATTGCTTTTCCTATCCCCTCTACTAATGAGAGGGTCAAACTTCCACGACCATCAGTCCACTCCGAGCAACGGAGGTTGATGGGCACTGCTGCCCTCGAAAGGATTCGACGCGACCCAACTCCCTCTGCTGCCACATGGAAGCAGAGTGTTTGGGATCGCCTCGACGATGAGTCCTCCCAATCCTCTTCTGGTTGCAACTGCGATAGGAAGGCACCTTCAAAGACTGACATACCGAGAAGACACCAAATGAAAGGAGCTCCTTCAAAAAGTAGAGTTTTCCCTTCCATTCCATTTCAACGGGGGCTTGGATCGGACCTTCGTCACTGACTCCAACCTGCTGACATTCAGAGGCCCGAACAAGACCTCTCGATCTTGCCTCTCGATCTACATCCTAGTCGAGGACATGGTCGTAGAGATGGATACTCCTCTGCCGGACCACTCCATCGAAGTCTGTTCGAATCAACCTTTCCAAGGAGGTGGAGAACTCTCACTCTCCCCAAATTCAATTGTGTCAAAGGAGATCCAACTTTTCATATACTTGCCTTCAAACAAGCCTTGACACCGCACGAAGAAGAGAACAACGTGCTTTGTCGCACTTTCGCCGGAAGTCTCGATGAGCCATCACTCGATTGGTATCATAATCTCCGAGCTGGGTCTATCACCCAGTTTGGTGTTTTGGCTAACCTCTTCGTGCAGCATTATCAACTCAATCTGAAGCCAGAAAAAAAGCTCGACTCCCTCTATCGGCTAAGGATGGGTGCTGACGAGACTCTCCGCAGTTTCACAAGGAGATTTCGCAACGAGCATGCTGCCCTCTCCAGAAGGTATCTGGATGATAAAGCCATCATGTTAGCTTTCCAGAACGCCCTCCGCTTCGATCTACACATCTACAACGACTTCATTCGCAATCCCCCTCCTTCCCTGGGTTCAATGTTTGATCGAATTCAAAGGAAGATTTAGGTTGAAGATGATCAAGTGGCCCGAAAGGGGCAAGAGTCAAAGCGAAGGCCTGCGGAGAGAAAGGCTCCGAAGTACACTGCCAAAGCTCACAACGCTGAGGCAGCAGTCCCCCCTGCCAATAAACGATCGAAAAACGATGGAAGACGATCTCCGACGAAGACCACTTTCACCGAGTGGAATTTACCGTTCGAACAGATCCTCGACCGCATTCAATACGAAGAATTCCTTCAAAGGCCCAATCCGCTTCAGCCGAACACTAAATTCACGGCGGACAAAACAGTTTATTGCGATTTCCACCGAAGTCACGGTCATTCCACCGATCGGTGCTACCGGCTAAAATTTCATCTCGAAGATTTGCTGCGAGAGGGCCATCTACAAGAGTTCACCAAAGAAGGGCAAGATCAACGCTGATCCTCTGCAAAAGGGAAAGAAGCTTGATGGGTCCATCAAATCTCTTCTAATCGATCTCCTTTTACTGTGAATGCCAATGTCTTCGGCATTCACGGATCATTGCACAATCAAGCGGTGACCGGGAAAGAAGTTGATCAGCAAGTTCGATGTATCTTCCATGTTCGTGCTGCTGCGAACAAAGGGGACTCATGGATCGAGAAGCCTATCGAGGGTTTAGCTTGGCCTTCCATCGTCTTCAATGACTCAGACCTTCAAGGAGTTCATACTCCACATCGAGACCCCCTGGTCCTAAAGCTCCTTGTTGATGGAAGCACTGTCAATCGAATCCTCATCGACACCGGAAGCTCCATCGACATCATATTCTCAGACTGCTTCAAACGTCTGGGACATAAATATTCGACCCTTGATGTCGTCCCAACGATGATTACCGGTTTCAACGGTGAACAAAGCATCACTATAGGCGAATCAAGGTTCACTCTCGATCTCAGCCGAGAGACTCTAGTCTCGGTGAGATTTGCTATCGTCGAAGGAACATCCAGCTACAATGCCATTCTCGGGCGACCATTTCTCCACCAGATAAATGCCATCTCCTCTCCTTATCATCAACTCCTCAAATTTGCAACAGGAGAAGGTATTGTCTGCATACGAGGAGATCAACAAGCCGGGAGATCATGTGAAGCCGCCGCTGCAAAAACAGATCGTAAGATCAATATTGCCCCTCCAAAGCGGTCCCGAGACGAAGCTGGCCCCTCTTCCAAATAGCAATCAAAGGAGATTCTACTGATCGAGCCCCCACCAATCGAATGGGAAGCCTCACCTTCAATTGAAGAAATCATCCCAATCAATATCGGCAGTGGAGATCTCCATCGACAAACATTTATTGGTATCGGTCTTAGCGACGCAGAAGCGCGAGACATGGTATCCTTCCTTCAATCCAACATCGACGTCTTCGCCTGGTGCTTTGAAGACATGCCAGGAATCAATCCAGATGATGCCTGCCACCGGCTCGCTATCAAAGAAGAAGTAAAACCCGTCAAGCAAAAGCCACGCACAATACGACCAGAACTACAAATTGCAGTTCAAGAAGAGATCAGTAAACTACTCGCGGCAGGCTTCATCCGTGAAGTAGAGTATCCTACTTGGATCTCCAATATAGTTGTTATTCCAAAGAAGAACGGGAAGGTCAGAGTGTGCATCGACTTCACCAACCTCAATAAGGCTTATCCCAAAGATCCATTTCCCATGCCAAGGATAGATAGACTCGTCGATGCCACTGCTGGCCACGAGTTACTATCTTTCATGGATGGATACTCTGGGTACAATCAAATTCCGCTCCACTCTGATGATCAAGAGAAGACATGCTTTGTGACTAGCCGGGGTCTTTACTGCTATAATGTAATGCCATTCGGTCTCAAAAATGCTGGCTCTACCTATCAAAGGTTAGTCACAAAGATGTTCGAAGATCAGATCGGTCGCAACGTCGAAGTCTATGTCGACGATCTCCTCACAAAGAGCTCCACTCGAGGAAAACATCTATCCGATCTGGCAGAAACCTTTCAAGTCCTTCGGAAGTACCGTATGAAGCTCAATCCAGCCAAGTGTGCTTTCAGAGTTCAATCGGGCAAATTCCTGGGTCATCTTGTGACCAGGAGGGGCATTGAAGCCAACCCCGACCAAATTCGAGCTATCCTTGACATGCCATCACCTACGAATCGAAAGGAAGTTCAACGCCTCACTGGAAGGTTGGCAGCCCTCAATCGATTCATCTCGAAGTCTTCTGACAAATGCAAACCACTCTTCGACAAGCTACGAAAGGCGGATACATTTGGATGGGGTCCAATTTGCGAAGAAGCTTTCCAAGACATCAAGAAATATCTGGTGCAAGCCCCTATCCTTACGGCTCCACTTCCAAAAGAAGATCTAGGGCTCTACCTCGCTGTCACCGATCAAGCAATCAGTGCAGTCTTAGTCAGCAGAAGAGAAGGCATCGAGCATCCAGTCTACTACATCAGCCATACTCTTCTTCCGGCTGAGTCTCGTTATTCAAAAACTGAGAAGGTCATTCTGGCCTTGCTCACTACATCACGTCGCCTCCAACCCTACTTTGTCTCTCATCAGATCACTGTCATTTCAGAACACCCACTCAAAGATATCGTTGACAAAGCTGGTCGAATGACCAAATGGGTGATCGAAATGAGCGCTCTGGGGATTCAATTCGAATCTCGCACTTCCATCAAAGGTCAGGCCATTGTTGATTTTCTAGCTGACTTTCCGGTTGAAGACCCCATTACTTGGGAAGAAGATGTCGATATGCACTTAGAAGATGAAGCTGATCCTCCGATCAATCTTGCAACAAAAACCGATCCGAGCCTCGAGGCTATTGCCACAACTCCTCCATGGAAGCTTTATACTGATGGAGCTTCAAGTGCGATCGGTTCAGGAACTGGGATAGCCTTGGTATCCCCCGAACTTGATCATCTCCAGAAGGCCACTCTCCTCGGGTTCAATATCACCAACAACGAAGCCGAATACGAAGCACTCATTTCCGGACTCGAAATGGCTGAATCCCTGGGGGTAGATCGAATCATCGTCTACAGCAATTCCCAGCTGATCATAAAGCAAATCAATGGAGAGTACACAGCTCGTGAAGAGAGAATGCAACTCTACTTGGCCTTAGTACGACGTCTTCAACAACGTTTTACTAATACTGAATTCGTTCAAATCCCAAGAGCAGAGAATCGAGAAGCAGATGCCTTAGCCAATGCTGCCTCAGTTCTTGGAGACTCACTCGGAGGAAGACAAATACAAATCAATTATCAAGAAGTGCCCAAGACTACCCCTGAACAACAGATCCTTGCTACGACAAAAAGATCTGGGGGTAGAGATCAACTGACATTGAACCTCACTACTACAAGTGAGCTTGGGGATTAGAGACCGTCAATTTTTGACTTCTTCAAAAATGGCAAAATGCCAGAAGATTCAACTCAAGCCCGAAAACTTCAAAGAAAGCTTCCATGTTATACCATTCAAGGAGAAGATCTATACTTCAAATCTCACAATGGGGTGTTCCTCAAATGCATTGGCCCTGAACAAGCAAAGGCAATCCTGATTGATATCCACTCTGGAGCCTGTGTGAACCATTCAGGAGGAAGATCACTTGAAGCCAAGACAAAATTACAAGGTTACTACTGGCCAACAATGGCAAGGGATGCTCACCAACTCGTTCAAAGATGCGAGCCATGCCAACGACACGCTCGAGCTATCCATCTCCCTACAGATGAGCTTCACCAATTGTCAAGTCCGTGGCCTTTCCATCAATGGGGGTTGGACTTCTTGGGTCCCTTTCCTCCAACCCCGAGCAAGAAGAAGTATCTACTGCTGGCAACAGATTACTTCACCAAATGGGTTGAAGCTGTGCCACTCTTTCGAGAGACCGATAATGAAGTAATCAAATTTATTCGGCACAATATCTTCTCAAGGTTTGGTACACCGCAAGTTCTAGTTGCTGACAATGGAGCTCAATTTGACTCCGACAAATTCTGAGAATTCTGCCTGAACAACGGAATCAAACTCTTTTATTCAACTCCAAGATATCCTCAATGCAATGGTCAAGCTGAAGCCTCCAATAGAGCTATTCTTAGTATACTCAAGAAGAAACTCAACAACAAGAAAGGATTGTGGGAACAAGTCCTACCTGAAGTTCTTTGGGGATATCGCACAACTCCGAGAAGATCCACAGGGTTCTCACCTTTCCGCCTGACATATGGATCGGAAGCAGTACTCCCGACAGAGAATATATCAAATACTTTGAAGACCAGGGCAGTTGAAGAAGGGATCAATGAAGAGCTTCGCGTCGATGATCTGGATTTCTTTGAAGAACTACAAGATCAAGCATCCCTTCGTGTAGCCAAGTATCAGTAAAAGATCAAGCAAGCCTACGATCTAAAGGTCTACAAACGATAATTCCCAATTTGCAGTCTGGTCCTCAGAGCAGTCTTCTACAACACGAAGGAGCACAGCAGCGGGAAACTAGCTCCCAACTGGGAAGGACCCTACATTGTGGAATCAGTAGGAGGCAAAGGGTCTTACCGGCTGATTTCACCAGAAGGAGAAAGACTGCCACGAGCTTGGAATGCTAGGCACCTTAAATTATTATATCCATGATGTAAATACCATGATGAATAAAGTTTTCTTTCAAATATTCAAGTGTGCAAATGTTCAGCTTTTCAATTCAAGTTCTGAAGCAGTTTCAAATCGTCTATATTCAAATTACCAGATTATTTAACAAGTTTGGGTGTTTGAGTTGCGACTCAACCCCTTACATGCAAATGTTAAAACGGTTTCGGGTTGTGCTACAACACAACCTTCAAATTACAACGTCTATTTAACAGGTTTGGGAGTTTTGTGTTGCGACACTAACCTTTACTTACAACTGTTAAATGACTTTCAATTTCAAATTCAAATAACCTTCAATTTCAAATTCAATATCGTCTAACAGATTTGGGTGCTTGAATTGCGACTCAACCCCTCATATATAAATGTTAACGATTTCAAGTTGCGTTGTAACAATCTTCAATTTTTGAGTTACTTAACAAGTTCGGGTGATTGAGTTGCGACTCGACCCCTTCTTTTCAAGTGTACGAATATTTAATTATTCCAATACCATCCAGAACATAACATTCAAAGGATTCAATACCAGAGACATTTAATTTCGAACAACCAAAAAGATATCTTCATTATCAAAAAGGATCAAATACAAAGAGTGAGCTTTTGTGTGAAGAGTTTACAGGTACAACAAGCAAAAAAGGAAGATAGAATACATCAGGGTTTCGCCACACTATGAGCACACGACTTCTCTCCTTCAGATCCACCACCAGCTTTGCTCGCCACTGAAGCCTTGGAAGATCGGACGCTGCTAGCATGGATCCTGAGGGCTTCTATCGCCTTCTCGGCCGTCTCCCTGTAACTCGTGCATTCAGCACGCATATGATCCAGCTCCTTTTTTAGAGCCTCCTCCTTGGCAGCCGAGGCTGTCTCTTTAGCAGCAAGAGCGGCATCCCTTGCAGCAAGTTCAGCCTCCAACTCCTTTATTCAGGCCACGCGATCAAAGGATAAGTTCTCAATCTTGAAAAATCGATTCTTCAACTCCTCGAGCTCGTGACCCCGGGCCTCGTATCCGTTCTGCCAGCCCTTGCTTTCGAGCTTCTCCTTGCGAAGAGCCTCGATCTTGGCTTTCAAGGCCTCCTTCTTAGAGAAGAGAAGTTTCCTCAGCTTGTCTTTCTCTTCGTTTGCAGTCTCCAATTCAGCAGTCAAACGGGATACTTCAGATGAAGCTTCCCGTTCTCCTGCCTTCCTGAAGAGCTTGCTCGCGAATTTCAAAACTGCTGAGTTCTGCAAAGAAACAAAAGAGTTAGAATTATTTTAAAGATACAACTCAAATGATCGATCAAGCAGATACACATACCACTACTTCAAGCCTGTCAAAGGCTTCATCCAGAGTAGCCTCTGGAAGGTTACAGAGCTTCCGGATCACAGTCATTGGGTGGTTGATGTCAACCTCACCCAAGTTTTTTATTTTCTGAGTCGAGCCAACAGGTGTACCTACAATCAACAAAATTTCAAAGAGTTAGAATAAATTCAAACTTCGAAGGCAAGGCAATCGAGGCAAATTAGTGCAGATACCTGAGACATCGACTCGAGGAGCCTTTCCCTTCCCACGGTCGGAGCTCTTACCCCGAGGGGTCGACTTCTCCTTAGTGGGAGTTGGCTCTGGCTGAGGTTGGGGAGCCCCATCGCCCACACGGCTCTCTCTCTCCAAGTGAATAGGAGAAGGAGCACCCTGGGGAGGTGAGACACCCCCTTCCTCTTGCTGCCCGCTTGGCTGATCGAGCCCCACCATGAGAGCAGCCACCTCCTCAGCCAAAGAGCGCGAGGGGGGTGGAGGTTACTCAACCTCCAAACCCCCGCTCGTAGTCGCTCCTTCGATACGAGGAACTTCGAGAGGCATTTGATCGAGGGGCGTGGGGTTGCTTCCAACCCCACCACTCCCCGAGAATTTGATCTTCAAGCGCATCGGGCGCTTCTTCAGCTCCTCGAAGTGGTAGGCGGGAACCACCTTGTGGCCGTCGCCCTCCGCATCCATAACCCCCTCCATGCGACAGGCCTTAGCCTCATCGATGGGGATAGGCTGAGAATCTTCTTCTTCTTCTGCACCACCAGTGGGGGTGGGAGGAAGGTCATCCCCACCACCCCCCTGTCCTTGGTCACCACCAGTGGGGGTGGGAGGAATTTCTTCCTCAACACCCCCATTTCCACCATCCCCACCAGTGGGGGTGGGAGGAAGATCATCCTCACCACCCCCATCTTCCTCATCATCGTCGTTGTCGTCGTTGCCGTTGCTACCATTTTCAGCCTCTTCTTCTTCTTCTTCCTCGTCTTCCTTCTTCTTTTCTTCTTCCTCTTCTTCTTCATCTTCCTCCTTCTTTTCTTGGTCCTCATCTTCCTTCTGCTTGATAAGGATTTTCCTCTTCTTCTTCGCTGGGCCTCGGTGTATCACCAACTTCTCCTTAGTGGTGGGCAATCGGCGCCTCGCACCATAGGCCTTCTTCTCGATTCAAATCTTTCTGGTAATCTTGCCAGACTGAGGATCCTCCTCGTAGTCTGAGTACAAGACTTCGTTGTCTTCGTATCTGGCCTGTAATCAGTGGAGGAGATTGGCGTTGCCATACCTGACTGGGCAGTTCAAAAACTGCTTCCATGATCTGGTACCACAGGTCAATTCTAGGAAAAGGTTATCGATGGCCCCAACCCGCTCCGAAGGCCAAGCCAGCTCACCTCCTGCATAGTACATCTTGATCTCCTTGTTCACGTCAGCGCGAGGAGTCTCTGGCACTAAGAGTGGAGTCCAGGCACCAGCAACTAAGAGCGGCCACTCAGTGTATAGTTTATCGGAGGCAACCGTGTCGGCAAGGGGGCGTAGAGCAAAAATACCTGTTAGGTTGAAGAAAGGGTTGTCTTTCCTCGAAGCCCATCTGTAATGATAGAAAAAGTAGCCCAATTCGATCCGGGCCTCTTCATCATCCAGGATGCTGGAGCAGCACTCCCTCAGCTCCTTCTGGAAATCAGATTCTACGCGATAGAAGGTATAGATTATCCTCCATGCATTGCCGGTGAGCTGTCCTGGGCAAAGGCCGGAGGTATTTAGCAGCCTCGCAGCAAACGGCAGCAACAGAAGACGAAGTCCGCAGTTCAACTGGCCCACTGAGACCACTGTCCCCATCACCTGCTCCATGCTGGCGATATTAACGAATACTGTCCGTTTGTCGATGCCGAAACCAGACAGGACCCCTGATAGTGACGGCTAGTTCTTCCCCTCCGTGAAGCACGCAAGCAGCTTTTGCCACTTTGCCCTCTTCGTGTCAGTGAGCTGGCCACCTGTGTTGTAGACATAGGCAGGCACCTCCGCCAGAGACATCAGAGGGCCCAAGACGAACTTCGCCTTCGGAACATGCTCCGGCCTTGATGGAGCAGAAGCGAATCCAACTCCAGTGTGTCTTTTTCCTAGTTGACCCAACTCCACGAGCACTGCTTTGCCTTTGCCGCGACCTTTGGGGGGGGATGATTCTTCAGCAATCTCCTTCCCCTTCCTCTTGGAAGGAACTGCGTTCTTCTTCAAACTGCCAGAAGTCGCCATTTGACCGATCGAAAGGAAACAGAGAACGAGAGATTGGGAGCAAAAGTTCTGGACTTCGAAAAATTTCTGAAAGCGTGAGGCGAAAATGACAACCAGAGAAGCTTAAGTATCCTGAGGGAATTGGCGCACAAATCGAGAGGACACGTGTCATCATCATATCAAATCGCGTGTTTTTGCAGGTACACGTGGTATCTATCGCGTGTCACTTGAGCACCAGCCGGGTAACCCAACGTACCGTGGTATTGGACTATGGAAGGTCTGCACACGTTGGCACATCAAAGCACCACACAACTGGTTGGCCCAGTGAACATGGTCCCTCAGGATTAAAGACAGATTATCTATAGTAGTAAGACGGTTTATGCACCAGTGTCCGAATCACTGAACTGTGCACCGTCTTGGTTCCTGTTCAACATGATCATCGTGCTTGGTCAGGTGAATGGGAATCCCATGTTCCCGTGGTGGAGACTTCACCACATCCTCTACCTGCTAACAGCGTGTTCTCGGTGAAGCGACCGGCATCACCTAAGCTGTGAACTAGTTCTAGGTCTACACAGAACTGGTCCACAGGGTCTCCCAAGCATGGATCCTCCATGCGCCTCAGTGGCCTACTGTGTTCCCTAGGGTCCTTTTATTATATGAGTATTATCATATACCAGAGTAGTATTCTAATTAAAGCAATAACCAAAGGCATCTTTATTTATGTTAATACAGAAAATCCATGCTAAGGACACACGAGCTACAACAATCTCCCACTTGGCCTAGCGGGGAACAACAGTCTTAACTCCCATGGCATCCACGTGTGGGTGCAAATTTTGGCAAGAAATCTGCAAATCAGTGGGACCCACCGACCCTGCCTGGTGGGCCCCCGAAGACTACAGCGGGACCCACCGGCCCTGCCTGGTGGGCCCCCGAAGACTACAGCGGGACCCACCGGCCCTGCCTGGTGGGCCCCCGAAGACTACAGCGGGACCCACCGGCCCTGCCTGGTGGGCCCCCGAAGACTACAGCGGGACCCACCGGCCCTGCCTGGTGGGCCCCCGGAGACTACAGCGGGACCCACCGGCCCTGCCTGGTGGGCCCAAGAGCCTGAGGAATCCCCCCAGGAGACGATAGCGGAGCCCACCAGCTTTACCTGGAGGATCCCCAGATACGGCAGCAGAGACCGCCATTTACCCCAGAGTTCCTCCCCAGAAATTCTATAAATAGCAGAACCTTCGAATGTAAAAGGATCCAAAATCTGATTTTCAGTTCTGAGATCTAATTTTCAGAACCCAGAGCTCTGGAATTTCTCAGCTTTCCCTCTTCCACTTCTCTTTGATCTTCTTCTCTCCTTTGAAGAGATCAGAGTGGTTTCAGTGATACTCGGCCTGTCGAGATCACTTCGATATAAGCGTTAGTGAATTCGGGTTGCTCCCTATAGCACAGAGACGTAGGCTTCGGCTGAACTCCGAGATCACATTTCTCGTGTCCAAGTTTCTCTGTTTGCATATTGAAAGCTCCAACTCCAATCGACAAATCGAACAACGATCTTCGACTCAAAACTTCAATTGACTGGTGCGGAGAAGTCTTCGGGTCGGCACGAAGATTTTCCCTCACACCACGTGCTTCTCAAAAGCCTTGGTCGGTAACACCTTTGTGAAAGGGTCCGCCATGTTATCTGCAGACGGTATGTCTTCACTACCTCAAGTGGAGACATCTAGGAATTTAAATTCCCTGGGCTCGAGCACTGAGACTATCGGCCCTGAATTGGAGACAGCATCTCGGTGAGAGCATGCAACCGCTTCTGCCAACGGGGTTTTTACGACCCAGTCTTCATCAGAATTACCCATGGTAAACTGAAAGACCTCCTAGTCTCCTTTTGGCCAGAATTATGTGACCCGCGTGCGTAGCAACGGCGGCTTCACACAAGCTTTTGGATGCTTCCCATAAATCTAGGTGGTGTCGGTAGGGGGGTTCATAGGCTCCTGCGGTGTAGGAAAAAACCGTCACCCACTGCTACTGGCATCCTCCATGTCCCGTTGGAAACCACAAGGCGAACCAGCATGGAAGAAAACACAGCTCTCACCCAGTGGGAATATCGAACTGCGTACCTCCCACCCAGACCCTTAGCCGGTTGATTATGGAGGCCAGGGGCTCCCCTTTGGAGGGAACCTCTTACACATCCCTTCTTTATGAGGTTTTATGTATATCTAGAAAGGTCACGACCTTTTAGACTTAGACCCTGGTCTACTGTGCTCCCACTAGGATTATAAACCTTCCCGCAAAGTATTAGTATCCTCGAAAAATATCACAGTCCCTACCTTGAATACTCAGCTTTCGCCTTTCTCGCAAGGATCACATTACATAGATTCCAAGGATCCCGATACTTCACTAGTTTGCCCATAATCCTAAGATCTGGAGCCTAGCCTAAAGTCAACGTGGAAAGGACTCCCACTACGATGATGCCTCATTCACAATTTGATGCCTGATGTCATAGTAGACCTCATCTCATTATAGGTTTTGATGCTGGCCAAATAGGGACATCCGACAACCTCCGTCGGACCTCAACCTAATGGTGGCATAACCAAATCGTGATGAGTTCATACTACCATCAAACGTCATCTAGAAACGGGTATCACACGGTGAAATCCTAACCTAACTTGGTCGCTAGGACCACGTGGGAAAAGGGCATCCCACTAGGGTTATCATACTTCTTATGGAGACATTAGTTAATTATCTCTAAACAAATCTAACACTGCGTCTATCTCGGTGCACAGTACTTGGCTACCTGAATTACCACGAGGGCGGTTATCATCTTTTCTTTTAGCTAGCCACCAGATTCGCACATATTAGAACCATATAGAGACACCGATAAATCCATAAGCTTAGTACTAACCCTAAGCCTGATCTAGAGACAAACTCACAAGCAAGATAGATAATCACATTATCATCGGGGTTCTCTAAATACTAAATAAAGAGAAATAACAGAAACATCATCCAAACTGAATCAAGTCCAGGGTCCGACCCCTGACCCTGAATAGCACAGCCAAGATATCCTGCTCTTCCGTTCTGCACGATCTATGACGGCGATCCACATCATCGCCAACGTGCACGCTTTCGCCGGGTCTTTGCACGCCATGGTACCGCTTGCCCGAACCGTGGATGTAGCATCATCTCCTTCGTCCTGTGACCGAAAAACTAACACGCTCCGAGAAAGTGCTCGTTCCTGTACAATTTCGCTAGAAAGAAAAAGGAACAATCCTAGAAAACATGGTCAGGGAACCGAGGATGGTCAACCCCCACCCTCGCCCATCTAGAGCCTTAAAATCCACAAGCACAATAATAATCAATGCAAAATTAAATCCGGGGTCCGACCCCCGGATGCATGCAATCACAGATTACTATTCAGTGTGGCACCTGCAAAAAGACGATACATAGCTCAATCCATATGCATGATCTACGTCGAACCCTGACGAAAACATATGTCATCATATATTCACATGATGTTTTCACAAATTCATGCATGAAACATACACCAAAGTGTGCTCTGATACCAATTGTTAGAATTGGATCCGCTTATCAGAGTTGCAGCGGAAGCAAAAGATAGATCCGAAGATCATACGGTGTATATTTCATTATAATTAATTCTACAAAACAATCTACATGCAAATCTATGATCTTAGCATATGTGCGGACACCCTAGAGGCATACTACGATCTACGGAAGACATGCATGCATCTAGTTAGGTGTTTAGAATCATCATACCTTTTGGATCTATGATCCGGAGATGATGGAACGATAAAGAACCGCACTTGAATCGCAAGGAAAACTGTTGGATAGCACCTTGTCCTTTGCGAATTGAAGAATCCTCGAAATCTCGTCTCTGAGTGCAAGGATTACGAGCCGATGGAGGAATCCGTTACGAAGACGATGGCTAGTCACGAGATCTCCTCCTTCTCTTTCTCTCTTCTTTCTTCTCCTTCCTTCTTCTTTCTTCTCCCTTCTTCTTCCTCTCTTTTCCTTGGCCGAAACCACAAAGGAGGAGCAAAGGGGGGGTTCGGATTTTTGGAGGAGAGGATCCACTAAAGGCCGGCCCCTTCCCCTCCCTATTACTTATAGGGCCGGTCTCCCATGGCTACAAGGAAGCTAGGGCCGGCCCTAGATAGATTAGGATAGAGGGGGGTCAGTTTTTAGGGATTTCCAATGTCTATCGTGAAGCCTGGACGAAAACGCCCTTCACGAAAAGTGAAAAACTGAAAGAGAGACTGAGTGAGGTGCGCTACTCGGAATCGAGTTCCGTCAGCGCCTATGAGCTCCTGGAATTATTCTGCTCATTCTAAGATCCAAATTCAATGTGTTCTGAGCCATATTTCAGTATTTACCAAAATACACCTACGGCCCGTAACACATATGAATTAGGTTCTTAGGCTCCGGGCTTGCGCTCCATCGCACTACTTCGCATCCAACGTATCCAACTAGATCGAGGAACAATTCCTATACGCAACGACAGGGTGGAACCTTCAGGGTTCGGGATCTCTAGCTCCAACCGGATCCATGATTAATTATTCCGGTGACACACCGAAAGTTCCGTTAATCAGCCCTAATCCGATTAACCCGCGTAGCCACCCAGAGTGCGACGCGAGTTGAACTCTAGTGATCCTAAACTTATGTTACTCCCTTGTAACCCTGTTTTCTACTATACTTCGATAATCCTTTGCCCCTCCTATTACTAGTGCCATGATACGACTCGAGCGGTGGGGAGCACCGTCAGATCCTGATCGATCATCTGACTAGGGTTTGATGACTTATCATCTATAATACCACATACCTTCCAGTGCTATGCCTAGCATCCGGAATATTGTCAGTTAGACTGACAACCACCAGGCCTGGGTTAACTCTGTGGACAGATTGACTCATCAAAATGCACCCATCCAATACTGGACGTCGGATAACCTATAGGGATTACATGTCACTCGAGCGCCAGCCGGGTAACCCAACGTACCGTGGTATTGGACTATGGAAGGTCCACACACGTTGGCACATCAAAGCACCACACAACTGGTTGGCCCAGTGAACATGGTCCCTCAGGGTTAAGGACATATTATCTATAGTAGTAAGACGGTTTATGCACCAGTGTCTGAATCACTGAACTGTGCACCGTCTTGGTTCCTGTTCAACACGATAATCGTGCTTGATCAGGTGAATGGGAATCCCACGTTCCCGTGGTGGAGACTTCACCACATCCTCTACCTACCAATAGCTTGTTCTCGGTGAAGCGACCGGCATCACCTAAGCTGTGAACTAGTTCTAGGTCTACACAGAACTGGTCCACTGGGTCTCCCAAGCATGGATCCTCCATGAGCCTCAGTGGCCTACTATGTTCCCTAGGATCCTTTTATTATATGAGTATTATCATATACCAAAGTAGTATTCTAATTAAAGCAATAACCAAATGCATATTTATTAATGTTAATACAGAAAATCCACGCTAAGGACACACGAGCTACAACAGTTCATACTACCATCACTTATCATACAAACAGTCTGATCATCTAGAAGTGATTAGTTTTTCAAATTCAAACTTTGTCGGTTTCCTGATTCTAGGGAGTCTACACCAGGGTACATTTACCGCTTGCTAGTTGTGCTATATCTTGGTGAACTGCGAAGTAAACATGACCGCTTCTTCCACTATGGAGGTAGAGTTTGTAGCATGATATGAAATTACTTCACATGCATCAGGGTCGGGTCGAGTCGGGTCCGTGTCGTATCTAGTTTCCGGTCGTGTCGGGTCGGGTTCGTGTCATGTCGGGTTGGGTTCGTGTCGTGTCTTGTTTCGGGTCATGTCCAAAACCCCTAGACCCGGACCCGACCCTTTAACTAATCGTGGCATGACCCTAAACCCGTACCCGACCCGTTTATAAACGGGTAGACCCGTTTACCACACGGGTTTATTTAGTTGACCTGATCCGACCCAATCCGACTCGACAAGACCTAACCCGATAGACCCGATGATACTATATATTATAGTATCGGATTGCGGGTAGACCCTACCTGACACGACCAGTTGAATTTTAAACGGGTCTTCCCGGGTCTACCGTGTCCAGACCCTAAACCCGGACCCGACCCATTTATTAAACGGGTCTATTGTGTCGACCCGTTTACAACCCGAACCCGTTTAGCCCTGACCCAAACCCGCTAGCTTCGTGCCGGGTATTGTTGGGTCTGCCGAGTCGGGTCCGAAATTGCCAGCCCTAATGTGAAGCATATGGGGCGGGCTCATTAGCTTATCTTGTGTTTGATATGTTGTATATATTTGAAACATTGTTTATATATCATCTATTTGCTTTGCAATATAAAGTTATGATCATTCTACTTATATTTGTCTTCCCAATTTTGGTACATATTAAGTATTAGAGAATGATAAATTGTCCATTGGGACAATGAAGATAGTGTTATGAAATGGTGGTTGCATCGGATATGGATGCCCACCGGATAAACACCCCTAGATTTAGATATTTAGAGATTTACCCCGTCTCTATCCCTATGGCATATTATGCCTATATATAGGGGGCTTTGGTGAATAATAAGATACGTTTTTCCCAACACGTTATCAGCACGATACGTGAAGCACGAGCCCGACGGGAGAGCACGACCCGGCCTCGGCTCCGGATCTCGTCCGCGGTCCCGACCCGGCAGACCCCATCGCAGAGGGAGAGAGGAAGAGAAGAAGAGAGAGAAGAGATCCCTCACCCGGCTCTGGCTCTCACCCTCCTCAACTCCAGCTCTGGCTCCCGTACGCTTCGGCTCTCGTCTACCCCGACTCCGGCTCCGATCTTGTGGACCCGATCGCCTCGCTGGTCTCCTCTGAAAAAGGTACGCCTGGTCCTCTCGTCCTCCCCGACTCCGGCTCCTCCCGTTTTCCCCTGAGACGATCGGCCTCTCGGGCCGAGACCCCGAACCCACCGGACCTCGCGCGTGCCTCCGCCGATGTCGAGCGACCGCGACCAACCCGCCGGACCTCGTGCGTGCCTCCGCCGGTCGCACGACCTGCCGCTGCAACAGGTGCAGCCCGCCGGACCTCGCGCGCGCGGACGACCGCGTGTGACAGGCCCGGCATCGGACTCGAACGGCAGCGGCTGAGGCCGCTGGTGACGCACGCGATCGGCAGCTACTGAGGCTGTCGGCGATGCACACGATCGGCTGAGGCTGCCGGGGAGTAATAGATTTCATCAAATACAGGACGGCGTCTATCTCTCCTGTTTAATCGGAGAAGATGAACAGTATTTCCTTATTGGGTTTTTTTTTAAAACCCAATTATAACCGAACCGACCCGACTGTGTATTAATGGCTAAACCCGTTAGCCATTTAATGGCCAGACCCGACCCGACTGTGATTTACACAGACCCGACCCGATTTGTATTTATACAGACCCGACTGCATATACAGACCCGACTCAATTGTTTATATAACAGATCTGACCCGTCCATCCTTATACGCACTCACATATATTTAATTGCCTGTTTTGATATACATCGTTCATTTAAATACTCTTTTGTAAGACCGATCTATAGCCAAATTGCTCGATCCATATATGGATTTTGGGTATCCGAACCGTTCCGGTAGCATCGGTACGATCAGATTTTGCTATTGCATATACATTGTTTATGTATTTAACTGTTTAGCCCCTAAGGGATCAATATGCAATATCTATTTTACAAATAAGGACAAAATTGTCCTTAATTGTAACAGACTTTACAATGCACTTATATCTTGTGTTTTCTTACATATTCCATGTGCATAAGATGATATTTTCTTCATTAGATGTACTTTAGACAATTAGTACCTTTTTGAAAAGCTTGGCAAGGCGCATGACGGTTCCATAGAACCCGCTCTACCTTGGCAAGTGGTTTCTAAAAGGACCCTATTAATACCCAGTATTAATAGGCTTTGTACATGATATGTCAAATTTTTTTATAATATATCTTTATATACTCATATAATGGATGTGGTAATCATAGTAATTAATGTCAATATTCATTAAATCTTCAGATGTCGAACATTACAAAATTAGACTTTTATGCATTAAATATCAATATAAGCAATTTTCTGAATTGGCGAGTAGATAGTTTGCTACATCTACAAGCGAAGAACTTAGAGAAAGCTCTAGAAGAGAAGAATGGATTGAAACCGGATGAAAAAGCTAAAGCCCTCATCTTCCTTAGGCACCACATACACGAAGATCTGAAGAATGAATATATGAACATTATAGATCCAGTAGATCTCTGGAAGGCATTCAAGGAACGCTACGATCACCAGAAGATGATCACTTTGCCTGTAGCAAAGAGCGAATGGATCACCCTCAGGTTCCAGGACTTCAAGACTGTGGCTGAGTTCAACTCGAAGTTACTCAACATCGTCAGCAAGCTGAAGCTCTGTGAGGAGAAAATAGACGATGCTCAGATGATCGATAAAACACTCTCTACCTTTTACCCAAATAACATCATTTTACAATAGCAATACAGGGGGATGAAGTACCAGAAGTACTCGGAACTCATAGAAGTTCTCCTGATTGCTGAAGAACATAATACCCTACTGATAAAGAATCATAATTCTAGACCCACTGGATCATTGGCATTGCCAGAAGCAAACACCAATGATTTCTACCAAGGTAGAGGTAGAGGTAGAGGCAAAGGAATAAGAAGTGGAAGACACGACAGAGGAGAGCGCAATAACTACCCTGGAAGAGTAGAAATCACCCTGGAAGAGGTGGACGTCAGAATCATCCTCGAAGAGATAATTATTATGGTCCTAGGAAGGATACTCACTTTAAAAACAAGTGGATTGCCCCTCAGAATCCAGCAAAGAAAAATCCCTCTAAACCTGAAGATAAGAGGGACATATGTTTTGAATGTGGAAAGGAAGGACACTGGTCGAGAACCTGTCGTGCTAGTAAACATAAGAAGAACAAGTACAAAAGTACAGGGGTACCTGTAGAGACAAATATGAATGAAGATAACAATGAGTGGCCTGAAGATTACCAGAAGCAGACCGATGCCCTGAAGACATCGTACCTGGAAAGTTCAGATTACTTTGATGAGTTAGACGATGGCACATTAAATCCCTGAATCTTGGGATCTTTGAAGACTTTAGTTTTCCTTTTATTTTTTCTGTCAGACATTGATAAGTAGTCTTTATTTCCTGTCAAACATTGCTAAGTAGTTTTTATTTCCTGTTAGACATTGCTCAGTAGTTTTTATTCTGTCAGACATTATTGAATAATTTTTATATTCAGTTGGATATTTATATTATCGTTCTAGTGATTATAGTTAGAAATTGTGTTAGTAAGTTTTATCATTGATACTTCTCTTATGGTATTTATTGACTCATAACTTATCATTTAGGAACGATAACCAACTACAAAGAGATTTGCCTGATAGATAGTGCAACAACACATACCATACTGAAACACAGAAAATTCTTTACAAACATTGAATATAATTCACGTATGGTTACTACAGTGGCTGGCCCTACTGACATAGTTACAGGGTCCGGAAGAGCCCATATTCTTTTACCTAGTGGTACCTATTTGCTAATTAAGGATGCTCTATACTCAGAAAATTCCAGAAGAAATTTACTGAGTTTCAAAGACATCCGAGCAAATTGATATCATTTAGAAACTACAAATGAAGGCAATCTAGAATACCTCTGCATCACATCTAAGAATGGAGAGCATATTTCCATACTAGAAAAATGTTCAACTCTATCTTTAGGATTATACTTTACCCATATTGGGGTTATGGAGTCCTATGCCACTCACTTGAACCAGAAGTTCACAAATCCTGGAGATTTGGTCCTTTGGCATGATAGATTAGGTCACTCAGGGTTAGGTATGCTTAGAAAGATCATTTACAATTCCTATGGTCATCCTCTTAACAATCGAAGTTTGACTTTTCTAAATAACCATTTTTGTGACCCTTGTTCCCAAGGGAAGTTAATCACTAGACCTTCTTTTCAAAAAATCGAGACAGAATCACCTACCTTCCTGCAGAGGGTTCAAGGTGATATCTGTGGTCCTATACACGCTCCTAGTGGTCTATTTAGATATTTTATGGTCCTAATATATGCATCTACTAGATGGTCATACGTGAGCCTACTCTCTACTAGAAATTTAGCATTTGCTAGATTATTATCCCAGATACTCAAACTTAGAGCTAGTTTTCCTGATAACCCAATCAAATCTATCCGATTGGATAATGCAGCTGAATTCTCTTCCAAAATCTTCAATGATTTCTGCACATCCATCGGAATAGAAGTCGAACATTCTGTTCCCCATGTTCATACCCAAAAATGGCCTTGCTGAAGCTTTTATCAAGCGTTTGTAATTAATAGCTAGACCATTACTCTTGCAATCCAGACTTCCAATTTCTGCATGGGGACATGCTATCTTGCATGCTACTAATCTTGTTAGACTCAGACCTACTTCATACCATAATTTTTCTCCTGCACAACTTGTGTCAGGTATTCAGCCCAATATATCTCATCTTAGAAAGTTTGGATGTGCTGTGCAGGTCCCTATTCCCCCTCCAAATAGAACTAAGATGGGTCCCCAACGTAGATTGGGGATTTATATAGGTTTTGACTCACCTTCAATCATAAGATTCTTAGAACCCTTAACAGGTGATCTATTTACTGCTAGATTTGCAGATTGTCATTTCGATGAGACAGTCTTCTCGCCGTTAGGGGGAGATAAAGAAGTTTCTAGGCAACGACCTGTTCCCGAAGAACGGCGTGAATTATTGTGGAATACTTCCACTATGTCTCATCTAGATCCTAGATCTCCCCAATGCGAGGTAGAAGTAAAAAAGATTTTGTATTTACAAGATATTGCAAATCAATTACCTGATGCCTTCAATGATGCAACTAATGTAACTAAGTCGTTTGTTCCAGCCAAGAATGTACCTATAAGAATTAATATTCCAACTCCCACTAATGAAACTGCTGCACGTCAGAAACATGGCAGACCTATAGGTTCCAAAGATTCAGTTCCCCGGAAGAGGAAGCTGAATGAGAAACCATACCCTAAAACTCCAGAAGAAGTTGAGGTTCCAGAAGAACCTGGTCATAATGCTCCAGAAGAGATTATGGACCATATTTTTCCAGAAGAAAATATTTCCCAACGGCCAAATTTTCCTCAAACTCCTGAAGAGATCCCTACAGTGATTATGGATAAGGTACCGGTACCAAATAATGAGATCTCAATATTCCATATGAGGGGTGAAATTTGGGACCGAAAGGAAATAGTCATCGATGACATATTTGCATACAAAGTAGCTACTGAAATAACAAAGGGCGATGATGAAGATAATGAACCACGTAGTATATATGAATGTCGACATAGAACTGATTGGCCAAAATAGAGAGAAGCTATTCAAGCTGAACTTGAATTTCTCAAGAAACGTGGAGTATTTGGACCTATAGTACAAACACCAAATAACGTGAACCATGTAGGTTTTAAATGGGTGTTTGTAAGGAAAAGAAATAAAAATAATAAAATCGCTAGATATAAGACAAGGCTTGTAGCCCAGGGATTCCTGCAGAAACCCGGGATTGATTATGAAGAGACATATTCCCCTGTTATGGATATAGTTACGTTTAGATATCTCATTAGTCTCACAGTTTCTGAAAAACTAGAGATGAGACTAATGGATATCGTAACGGCATACCTATACGGGAACCTAGACACAGATATTTATATGAAAATCCCAGAAGGATTCAAGTTGCCCGAAGCAACATCAAAAGTCCCAGAAGGATTCAAGTTGCCTGAAGCAACATCAAAAGTCCCAGAAGGATTCAAGTTACCTGAAGCAACATCAAAGAGTGCGCACTCGATAAAACTAAGACGAGCATTGTACGGCCTGAAGCAATCCGGAAGGATGTGGTACAATCGCCTTAGTGAATACTTATCTAAGGAATGTTATAAGAATGATCCCATATGCCCATGCGTTTTCATAAAGAAATCAGAAAATGGATTTACTATAATTGCAGTTTATGTAGATAACATAAACTTGATTGGGACTCCTGAAGAGCTCAAGAAAACTTCTGATTATCTAAAAAGGGAGTTTAAAATAAAAGAACTTGGTAATACTAAGTTTTGTCTCGGCCTGCAGATCGAGCGTAGCTCTAGTGGGATTTTAGTACATCAATCGTTATATACTGAAAATTTGTTAAAGAAATTTAATATGGATAAATGTCACCCACTAAGCACTCCCATGGTAGTTAGACCTCTTGATATTCATAAAGATCCATTTAGACCTAAAGAGGAACATGAAACTATTCTTGGTTCTGAAAAACCGTATTTAAGTGCTATTGGTGCTTTATTATATTTATCTCAATGTACTAGACCAGATATATATTTTTCTGTTAATCTATTGGCTAGATACAGTTCAGAACCGACTCTTAGACATTGGAATGGAATAAAACAAATATTTAGATATTTGCGAGGAACTATTGATATGGGATTGTTTTATTCTTGTGGTACTCCTCACTTGATTGGTTATGCAGATTCAGGTTTTCTCTCTGACCCCCATAAGGGTCGATCCCAAACATGGTATGTATTTTTGAATAACAATGCAGCTATTTCTTGGAGATCGACCAAACAAGCACTTGTGGCCACATCATCGAACCATGCTGAAATATTAGCCCTGCATGAAGCAAGTAGAGAATGCGTATGGTTGAGGTCACTTGTGCAGCATATCAGAAGCAGTTGCCAGTTGGCATCAGTTACCAAAGAGCCGACAGTTATCCACGAAAACAATGCCGCATGTATTGCTCAAATTCAAGCTGGCTTCATCAAGGGAGATCGAACAAAGCACATCTCACCAAAGTTTTGCTACACCCACGAGCTTCAGAAGAAAAGGGAGATTGAAGTCAAGCAAGTACGGTCAAGCGACAATCTTGCGGATCTCTTCACCAAAGCTTTGCCCAAGTCTACTTTCCAGAAGATGGTGTACGGCATCGGACTGCGACGGCTCAATCACCAAACAAATTGATGTAATAAGGAGGAGATATAATCAGGGGAGAGATGTAATAATATAATCAGTAGGAGATATAATCAGGGGGAGAGATGTAATAGTAGTAATGTAATAGTTAGGAGGAGGGCATCCTGAAGATGCAAATATATGCGCGCTGTACTCTTTTTCCTTTGATAGGGTTTTTCCCATAGGGTTTTCCCATCAAAGGTTTTAACGAGATAGCATTATGCGCACCCACCATAGTTCCTGAAGAACTAAGGTTGTACTCTTTTTCCTTTGATAAGATTTTTCCCACTGGGTTTTTCCATCAAAGGTTTTAATGAGGCAATCATTGATAAATGGTGGTTATCCAAGGGGGAGTGTTATGAAACGGTACGTGGTTGCATCGGATATGGATGCCCACCGGATAAAGACCCCTAGATTTAGGGATTTAGATATTTACCCCGTCTCTATCCCTATGGCATATTATGCCTATATATAGGGGGCTTTGGTGAATAATAAGATACGTTTTTCCCAACAGATAGTCCTTTAGGACTTAAATTTTGGACCCCCAATGAACCATTTGTTAGTTCATTCATAAGGAATAAGATAAATTACACATAGGCCCCTGTAGTTTGACCGATTATCACTTACACCCCCTTATGTTTCAAACTACAGGGGTCTTGGCATAATTTACCCAAAAGAATATTCACTACATAAAGCACTCAGTTAAAGAAAGGTAAATAGAATGCAGTGCATGGAAGGTAATAGTCATTTATAGGGTATGTGCCCCCATAATTCATGTGATTACATTTCTTTAAATCTTGGTTAAGAATTGGGAATGAAATTCCTTTTAAATTGTGTGTGTACACATTTGGTTAAGAGAAGTTTGGAGCCCATTATGTTTTGTAAATTGTGACACAGAAAAACACAGAAAAAGAGAGAAAAAAAATTCAAACAATAGCAAGAAAAATTCAGGTCGGGTCGGGTCGGGTCGGGTTTGTGTCGTATCTAGTTTCCGGTCGTGTCGGGTCGGGTTCGTGTCGTGTCTAGTTTCGGGTCGTGTCCAAAACCCCTAGACCCGGACCCGACCCCTTTAACTAATCATGTCTAGATCCTAAACCCGCACCCGACCCGTATATAAACGTGTAGACCCGTTTACCACACGGGTTTATTTAGTTGACCTAATCCGACCCGACCTAACCCGATAGACCCGATGATACTATATATTATAGTATCGGGACCTAACACGACCAGTTGAATTTTAAACGGGTCTTCCCGGGTCTACCGTATCCAGACCCTAAACCCGCACCCGACCCAGTTATTAAACGGGTCTATCGTGTCGACCCGTTTACAACCCGAACCCGTTTAGCTCTGACCCAGATCCGCTAACTTCGTGTCGGGTCCGAAACTGCCAGCCCTAATGTGGAGCATATGGGGCTCATTAGCTTATCTTGTGTTTGATATGTTGTATGTATTTGAAACCTCATTTGTATATCATCTATTTGCTTTGCAATACAAAGTTCTGATCATTAGACTTATATTTGTCTTCCCAATTTTGGTACATATTATGTATTAGAGAATGACAAATTGTCTATTGGGACAATAAAGATAGTCCTTTAGGACTTCAATTTTGGACCCCCAATTCATTCATAAGGAATAAGATAAATTACACATAGGCCCCTGTCGTTTGACCGATTATCACTCACACCCCCTCATGTTTCAAACTACAGGGGTCTATGTATAATTTACCCAAAAGAATATTCACTACATAAAGCACTCAGTTAAAGAAAGGTAAATACAATGCAGTGCATGGAAGGTAATAGTCATCTATAGGGTATGTGCCCCCATAATTCATGTGATTACATTTCTTTAAATCTTGGTTACGAATTGGGAATGAAATTCCTTTTAAATTCTGCGTGTACACATTTGGTTAAGAGAAGTTTGGAGCCCATTTTGTTTTGTAAATTGTGACAATATGGGCCAAGTGGGAGAATGTTAGCATATGGCTTACATTATCAATTTTCTATTGTGACAATATAGGCCAAGTCGGAGAATGTTATAATATATCCCACATTACCACTTTGTTGCCTCACAATTATTGGCCTATGAAGCCCATTCTTCCTAATTTAGTTTGGATCAATGTGGTTAGTCACTAAGGCGGTGTTTGGTATATGGAACAGATGCTCCCCTTAATCCTCTTCCAGAAGAGGTTATTACCGTCAATTACTATTTTCTAATGCAATTTGATGGCCCAGCATTCTGATCGGCATAAAAACAGTCAGAGTGATATTTTTTAGTTCCCAAATCCTTCATTTCAGTAGAACAATCACTATCCGTTATTTTCAAATCATGGAATTCAGAATGGAAATAGATTGTTCCAGAATGATGCCAAACACCCCCTAAGTAACTCCCATATGTCTTCCCTAGTAGACATTCTTGATGGGGGTGGTGATTATCAAATAATATGTGCCATGCAAGTGAGCAGCAGCTTGTGAAGTCCATCACTCCTCACATTCAGTGCTTGAGGGAGGCTAAAAGATCTTCCATTGTTTGCCGCCAAGTGCATGTGAATCAACATTCCCTCCTTGACCAGAGGTAATACTATATCCTAATTTCTCGAGGAGACAGTATAACCTAGTCATATAATCCTAACCCTAAGGGTGTGTTTGGTTGCCGGTAAAACACGAAAAAGGAAAAGAAAACGGAAATGTATGGTCCCCGTAGGAAACTGATTTTTCTATGGAGCACAATTTTTCATCGAAAGCCCATAAAAAAATTCTTGCCAAATGCACAGAAAAACACAGGAAAAGAGAAAAAAAAAAATCAAACAATAGCAAGAAAATTTATTTTTCTTTTACTTTCCTTTCCGATGAATTCCTTTCTTGCCTATAACCAGAGTGACCCAGCTTTGCCCCTTTTTCTTAGCAGATTACTTCGATCGGGTAACCCTTACCCGACCCGTTTAACCAGAATAACATATAAAGTAAGCCATATGATATAAGCCACCATTCCTTGTGAAATCAGTTTCTTTTTGAACCATATCTAAAAGTCCCTCTTATTCCCGTGACCACCATCCAACAGTTCAAAAGTAATGGTGGTGTTCCTTTTTGTGAGTTTGGCCTATGCTCTAAACCCCGTGAAAAAGAAAAACCAAACGGGAGTCAAGAAAACCAAGAACGAACCCGAACAGCACCGGCGCTGCAGGTGAAATTTGTTGTTTTGGTCCCCCCTCGTCATGTCCGAATGAATCCCCATCCAAAAGAAACTCATTTTGTTCCCATTTTCTGAACGAACCGCACTTCGCTGCTGGGGTACCATTGCAGACGTGCGTGCTCGCATCAGCCGTGCCTGCACACTATTGAAAAGTGCAATTCACTTGGGGCGATCTGCATCGAGTAGCCAAGGAGTCTCCGCTCGCGGCGAACGGCTGCTATGGATCCAATCAAGAGGCTTCTCCACGTGCGGCGAACAGCTGCCTGCTATGGATCCAAACAAAGAAATGTTGAGAAGTGGAAGACCATGTAGGGCACATTAATGAAAGGAAACATGGATCCCCTCTATTCTCTGTTCAGCCAAACACAACAAAACTTCCTCGACAGCCTACTCTCCCCCCTGTGACTACATTGACAGTATGTAGTAATTTTCCGCTGCTGTGATTTAGTGAAGTTCAGACAGCTCAGTAATCCATTCCTCCCATGCCGCCACCACCCATTGCCGGAACATCCTTCTCTTCTTTGGGAAACTCCACGACAACAGCCTCAGTTGTCGTCAGCAAAGACGAAACACTGCACCACAACAAAATGTAACTTAACCCGGGAACTCAAAGGTAAAAAGATCATAACATAAATATTTTCAAAGCAGCTATACAATTCCACTAGTAATAAAAAAAACTTATGTGAATGCACTAGGTCATCATCATCATCCAAGTCTTATCTTCGCTACAAGGACGGTCAACAAAAAAACTTCATCGACCCCCAAATGGGCCGAAAACCTAAGAAGACCACTTGGCATGAGAGAGGCATGCTAAGAAACCTAGAAGGCCAATTGGCATGTAAGGAGACATGCCTTATTGATTTCACAGTTTCAGCTCATGTAACCAGAGAGCAACCTCTCAAGGTTTCTAGGAAATTAGATAGACAAAGAGGGTAGATGGAATAATTTGATATAGGGAATTTTATTCCAAAGAGCATGCACTAGGTCCTCAGTAGCAAAATGAGCAATGCAATTCATACCAAACGTTTACCCCGAATGTTTAAACAAGAATGATTTATCATCCAATCACAGCATCCCTTTGCCTGACGGTCGGGGCTGAGTGTAATTCACCAGTCGAGGCTAAGTGCAACGGATGACCGTGACACGACATGTCATTCTGCTTAAAGAAATCGCTAATCATTCAGGGTAAATAGTATTTCCCTAACAAGATCGAGCACTCGTCAGACTCTTTACATTATAGTCGTCGACTGCAGTGTCAAGGTCTTGGTGTCCTCAGTCTGAATAGATAACAGATGTATGAGATTGAAAGTGGAATGTCAATGTACAAAAA
Source organism: Chamaelirium japonicum (assembly GCA_947650365.1). Classification (NCBI taxonomy): domain Eukaryota; kingdom Viridiplantae; phylum Streptophyta; class Magnoliopsida; order Liliales; family Melanthiaceae; genus Chamaelirium; species Chamaelirium japonicum. The sequence continues at coordinate 11,021,170 of OX393549.1, read as the reverse complement.
TAGGAGCTATGACACAGACACAGAAGAGTGTAGATGCCGAACGAAAGTCCTTTGCAAGTCGATAAAGAACCAACAAGGTTCCTACTTTAATGTCAATCAATGAGTTTGTTTTCACTTTTCATCAACCCAACAGTATTGCCGGACATGAGGTTCGCTATCATCGTATCACTTTGGGCTACATAAGGGGGTCCAAAAACCAGACTCACAGTACAAGATAATGGTTTACTATTTGATTATTCTTAAGATGCACCAATATCTTCAAACAATAAAAAAAGCTACCATCAAGTATATCTGAAGTCAAGTTGATGGTGGGTTCTACATGTTTCTTCAATACAGCCGATCCATACTGACGGGATCAGACTGGATGACGAATTTGAAGCATCAGGGCTTGTACAAGTGAGCTTTGCTAGAAAGGGAATTTCTGGCCTTTGTATATATGAGGAAGGATTATGACTAGGATGTAAACAATAAAGCATATATCTGAAGCTAAATATGGGTATACTTGTAAATTGGATGAAAACAAATGACTACAGAAAAGTACTTGCATATCTGTATTTGTATTGTAATCTCCATATCCATATTTGACTTCTCAGAATCTGTTTTCATTGTTTTGAGATTTTATTGTGAAACATTTTCCAGCAAAAAACCGCAGAAAACACAGCAAAAAAGGAGTCAGTTCTCCAGTCAAACTTCCGCTTTCCTTTCCAAACAATCAATCGGTAGTTGGGAAAAATCACTTTACCTTTCCAATACTTTACTCTTTATATCTTGTCTCTCCCAGGCATAATGCACTGATCGAGCTTGAGATCCCAGCTGAACAGAGTATCTAGGACCATGGCTCAGTGAGCCAGGAGACCTAAGTAGATGATTCTTGGTAATTCGGTGAACGTGGCTATCTCTGCTCTCATTCCCCATAACAGTCCTTTCAGCCTTGGGCCCAATTCAAGGGCTGAGTCTGTCCTTCGCACAAATCCGTCGAGCACAACAATGAAGTTGTCACTTGTCGATGAAACACAACAATGAAGTTGTCGATGTATTACTATTACCAGGAATGTGTAATCACATTGTTTTTCATCGTAGCACGTGGAAATCATAGGATTAGCCGCAAGAGCTTTCCCACATGGTGTCAAAGATTGTGGGGGATTTTTCAATGAACCACCAAACAAACCTCAAAGATTAAAGCCCAAAATCGAGGTAGCCCGAGATCAAAGACAAATCAAATGGAGAGGAGAACATGCAAGGAGTTTTTACATGGAAAACCCTTCGCTAACGGAAGGGAAAAACCAACGGACCTAGTTTAGATCCACATCTACTAGTTCAAGATGGGCATGACACTTCCGCTGTCCAAGTTTCAATCAAACTTCTGTTGTACAATTAATCTCTTCCCAAACTAGCTCACTGGAAATGTTTGCAAAATCCTACACTTAAGCAATTATACAAGGGAGGAGCACCAAATCAATGTCGCGCCCAAATACCTATGCACTAGGTGCGCCCTGAAGGAAAACAAGAAGGGTTCGAGTCACTTCCACTTCCAGCACCTCAGCATGATACCACCATTTGAGACCATGCCAACCATTGACAAGAACTGAAAAGGGTAGCTCGTGCTAATAGAGAGTGAATGGGGCGGCCGCCCCAAAGGCCTTGCGAAGATCTCGGGGACACGCCGATCCTAGCCATCGTCGATGTAGTCTCCCTTGGGCGGCCTATTCGAGGAGACGAAAAGGTTGGGCACGTAAATTGCCGATCTCAGAAAAGACTAGAACTACACCGCCTTCTTTGTCCCATCTCCCTCGATCCAAATTTCAGATCCCCACAAGCTCGTGAATCTTGGTGACTCAAGGAGGGGGTGGAGTCCTCTTCTTCAACTTAATGTCTGAGCTAGTAATCGCGCCGAACCATACTTTGGCTCCTCCACCATCCAATCTTATGTGTCATCTCTTTTCAACGATTGCCTGAAGGATGAGATCTCCTAACTCTAGCTTGTCACCAATAACAACCTAGCCTATTCTTATATACTATAAACCTATTCCTAGCTCCAAATAAAAAATAGAAGTTCGACAATAATGTTGACATGATGTTTTCCCTTTGTCATTTGTCATTTTGAGGACGAAATGATAAATAACTTGCTTCCCCAATGAGTTTCATGTTTGATAAAGAAGTTGGCAAAGTTTAGATCACCATCAATAGACGAAAAATTTATGGCTTATAATGTCGAAAGGACTTTGTTTCACATTTAGGATTCCTAAAAGTGTTTAAAAGAGACTATTAATTGAGTATTTGAAGTAGAGAACTATCGAAATTGGTGGTTTTATCTTTAGTGTGGAAATAATGTCTTTGATCTTCCTAGTCTGTTTGAATTCTCCTTTTCTTTCCTGTGTCTTCAACATACTTATCATCTTCTCAATGATTATTGTCACCTTTTCTATATTTGAAACTTTTAGGCTCCCCAACCACAAAAAAATAGAAAATAACAACACAATTAAATATTCTTTAAAGCAGCTCAAAGACTAATTTTATGTGCAAAGTTTGTTTTGAAAATCATTTAAAATCCATTGAATCAGCACGACATACTAGCCCACTGAAAGACAGGATCAATGTAATATGTTACCTTGCAGCATCCACCAATGCAGTTCTGATGACTTTCAATGGATCAATGATGCCTGCCTTGATCATGTCCACATATTCACCTGAATATTTAAGAATCCAACAAGTAATACATATTATCGCCACCCACGAAACTTTATCTACTACTACTATAAAAGATTAAAAAAACAGTTGCCAAGAAAGGAATGCCTTTGGCTGCATCATATCCAAGATCAGGATTATCCTGCTCGAGAAGTTTGCCAACGACTACGGCCCCTTCTACTCCAGCATTGGAAGCAATTGTGTGCACCGGGGTCTGCAATTCGAGAGGGAGCAAATTTTTTTAATGTCAAAACTAAAAGAACTAAAAATACATTCAATGAATAAGTCATTAGCCAATAAAACCTTAAGAGCATTCTGAATTATTTGAACTCCAATCTTTTGATCGAAGTTCGCAGTCTGTAGCTTCTCCAGCTCCCTTGACGCATAGAGGAGCGCAACACCACCACCTACAAAGAAGAATGCAATACTTGGCCACCCAAAGGGGAAATGTCAATGACCACACACAAAAGCAAAAGTTGGATGGCAAGCTACCTGGCACGATTCCCTCTTCAACGGCAGCCTTGGTTGCATTCAAAGCATCAGTCACTCTATCCTTTTTCTCACTAACCTCTGCTTCACTGGCCCCTCCGATCTGTGAACATCACCCAAAGAATACCTCAGGGAAACTGCATGTTACCAACTAGTACTCGAAACTTAGCATAATTCGAGGTATATACAGATTACCCATGTCCACAATAATCTTCAAAACTAACATACAAGGATTCTAACCTTATGGGTTTTTATTAGCTTTTTATAATGTCATATTCAAGTATTGTCCTTCTTTCACAACTACAAGGAATAATCCAATAAACTTGCTATGTTTCCCACTTTCTAAACTTAAAACTTCTGCAAGAAAAAGTATGCATATATAATAGTCTTGAAAAGATAGAGATACATAATGGGGCCCGGGAAGCTGAACTCGAGTTCACCATTCAAATGGTGAACTCGAATGGAGAAACTACCACATGTCTTGAGAAAGTCAACAATTGCGGCTGGAGGTATTTATATATACACATATATGAGGGTATATATAAATATATATATCCAACTGCAATTGTTGACTTTCTTAGGACATATGGCAGCTTCTCCATTCAAGCTCATTATTTGTATGGTGAACTCGATTTCACCAAACCCTTTCCCATAATATATATATATATATATATATATATATATATATATATATATATATATATATATATATATATATATATATATATATAGGGGCATGCTATAATGCGGCATACGGTACGTGCGGCACTGCACCGCAATCTGATGCACGTGTTGCGTGCATGCGATGCATGCAACGGTGCATCAGACGGCTACTATGCAGTGCCGCACTTACCGCATGCCGCATTATAGCATGCCCCTATATATATATATATATATATATATATATATATATATAGAGGAATGATAGGCTGCGGCGTGCGCTACCCGGCTGATAGATGCGGTGGTAGTTTTTGGCCGTTCGATCGCTGCGGATCGGCTGCAAACCGCACGCAAACCCCCCGCGTAGTTTTTGGCCGTTCGATCGCTGCGGATCGGCTGCAAACCGCACGCAAACCCCCCGCACACCCCCGCCCGTCTGATCAGCCGTCCTGACCGTCCGATCCCGTATAAATCCAGTTGTCCGGTGTGTTTCTATGATGATTTGATTCCCATCCGTTCGATCGAGGTGATCGAACGGACTCAAAGAATTTCGCTGTTACTGTAGCGGCTACAGTAACAGCGAAATTCACTTTAGTCCGTTGGATTCTCATCGATCCAACGGATGGGAATCAACTTGATTCCCATCCGTTGGATCGATGGGAATCCAACGGACTAAAGTGAATTTCGCTGTTACTGTAGCCGCTACAGTAACAGCGAAATTCTTTTAGTCCGTTCGATCCCTCGATCGAACGGATGGGAATCAAACCATCCATCAGCCGGGCCGGGGGTGTGCGCGCGGTTGATCAGACGGGCGGCTACAGTAACAGGACGGCTGATCAGACGGGCGGGGGGTGTGCGGGGGGTTTGCGCGCGGCTTGCAGCCGATCCGCAGCGATCGAACGGCCAAAAACTTCCACCGCATCTATCAGCCGGGTACCGCACGCCGCAGCCTATCATTCCTCTATATATATATATATATATATATATATATATATATATATATATATATATATATATATATATATATATATATATATATATATATATATATATATATATATATATATATATATATCGAAACCGTTGGGGTCTAAAATATAGTTGTGTGTGAGTCGTGTGACAACCACGTAGTTGGCACTCAGAAGGTTGACAGAATTCTTCCACTTGATTATACCATGAAAACCTATTGTTAGAGTATGTATACATACTCTTAGTCTTTGTATAGGTTCATTTGCTTTTTGGGTATGTTCAACTTTGGTCTCATCTTTTGTATATTCTTATATAGGACCATTGCCCCAATGAGTTTAAGACTTTTTTTGCTCCCAAATCTCCTCTCTTTCCTATTTTCGGGCTAACATGGTATCAGTGCCCATGGTCCCAAGTTCTTCCCTTCCTATTTGAGCTCTATTCAATCCATGGAGGTAGTCATTAGCATCACGTCAGCCATCAAGGCAACTCTAGACGAATCGGGCCAGCTATCGTCTTCATCAAGGCCAACATCTTCATCAAGACAGACATCCATCAGCCATCAAAGTAGTCATCGTCTTCATCAAGCTAGCCATCAGTGGCATCAGCTTCACCGAGACAGCCATTGGTTGCAGGTTAGGAGGCATCGAGGCAGCCATCGTCTTCATCGAGGCATCCATCGAAGGCATCGAAGCAACCCTGCCACATCTTTCCATCGTCAACTTCAACGATCACAGCACCGATGATTTCCGATGAAGACGGCCACATCATAAGGCATCATCAGCCATTTCGAGAAGCTGCTAGAGTTCCACAAGCTAGCGTTTCCGCAGTCGGCACTCGAAGTCGAAGAATCCCTGTATCTAGGTTGGGTCGGGGAAGATTGAAGAAAAAGCCATGGTACTGGTTTCTGAACAGTCAATTCTCATCCAACGGTTCAGATTCACTCACTTCAGTTTGAGCTAAGTTGTATGCTCTGGCTATGTTTATTACAGTGGTTCTCTTAGTCTTACAATTGTTTTCTTAGTCATTCTGCCAGTTCACTTCACTGGTTCAGTGGCTATTCATTGGTTCAAGTCTTTTATTCAGTGGTTTAAACCAACGCTTCAAAGCACTTATTTCTATTGTGTATTACTATTTACAGTACATTGTTCCCAGCATTGTGCACTGTTCACAGCAAGCTATTTTTTATTCTTTAAAGCAACAAACTCTGTCATATTTCCTTTGTTCTCGTGATGTTGCATTCCTCTTGCCATCCTGGACCCTCTAGTAGCATAATTGGGATAATTTGTTGGGATTCATCTCCTCAAGATGACAGCCATGGGTCTCTTTGAAGTCCGAAAAACTTTCCAAAATGGATTTCTCACCGGAGCTTCAAACTTTCGCTTATAGGCCTCCCCATACGTATGCATCTTGGTGCCAACAAGTTATAGAAGTACGTGGATTGCATGAAGCAGCCACCAACACTCTCTGAGACCTCCGTCACCACAACCACGGGCCTAAACTCCTCGGATACTGAGTGGAATGATATCGATGCCATCATTCGCTCATACATTGGAGCCTCTCTTTCAAACAAGCTATGTGTGCAAGCTCTTTAGATTCTCACCTCTCAAAAAATATCGTGCAATCTCTCTAAAAAGTTTGTTCAAACCAGTGGTGCACGGGCATTTCAACTTTAGTGTGAACTCAAGGGTATGTCTCAAGGATCTCGCACCATTCATGAATTCTACACTCAGATTTTAGCTTTTTTGAGGGAACTTGAGGCCTTGGAGCCTGTCTATCCACCGGATGCTATCCTCATCTGTCGGCGTCATCACGAGGAGCAGTACGTATTAGAGTTTCTGATGGAACTTTGTCCAGAGTTTGAGCCAATCCGAGGACAGCTAGTGCAACTAGACCCTTTGCCTAACCTTATTAAGGCTCTACCCGAGCTACTTGCCGAGGAAACGTGCTTGGCCACTCTTGTTGTACATCGTGCTCCAGTATCCAACCCTAGAGTACTTGCTATTCCACCTCTAGTTTCTGATGGAACTTTGTCCAGAGTTTGAGCCAATCCGAGGACAGCTAGTGCAACTAGACCCTTTGCCTAACCTTATTAAGGCTCTACCCGAGCTACTTGCCGAGGAAACGTGCTTGGCCACTCTTGTTGTACATCGTGCTCCAGTATCCGACCCTAGAGTACTTGCTATTCCACCTCTTGTCACTCATCATGCTTCTGGAGGTGACAGTTGTTCTGCTGGAGATCGTCAACCCTCTGACGATCGGCGACCTGCCAGTAAACTCTAGTGTCTACTGCAAGAAAGAGGACTACATCAAGGACGTACTATTAGATGCCACGGACTAAGCATCTGATGAAGCTTGGTCAGATGCCACAAACTACTACTGCCTCGACTTCCAATCTCTCTCAGCTTATTGCTCAGGTTCAACAGCTCCACCAGGTTGTCGTTGTACAGTAGCGCTCACCCTCTACTGGTACTGCCCCCGCCGCCTGGATCTGGACTCGGGTGCTTCACACCACTTGATTTCTAGCGCTTTCCCTCTCACTGGTCATGGTCATGCTCCTCTGAGCTCCAGCTTCGTACTGCTAATGGTTCCCCCTTGCAGTCTCTTGTCAGAGAACCATCACTACCTCCTATGACCCTAGTGGTCATCTTTCTTTGTGTGGCGTGCTTCATGCTACCTATTTGCCAATCAATTTGATTTCTATTAGTCCGCTGGTTAATTTGGGCCTTATCACCACCTTCTCATCCTGCAGGATCCTCATAAGGGCAAGATGATTAGGACTAGGCAAAAGTGGGCAGTCTCTACGACTTGAGACACCTACATGTGCTACTCACCGCCTCCATTGTTGCTACCACTAGTGTTTTTTTCGATCTCTGGCATCGACGCTTGGGACACCTTCAGCTGCGTGTCGTCGCATTTAGCCCAGAGCCCTTGGTGATCACTTTTTTACTCCACCACCTCCATGTGTTAGTTGTAGTTTAGACAAGCATCCGGCTCAATCATTTCCCCTGCATGAGTCTAGGTCATCTTGTAATTTTGATTTAAGTTCATTTGAACATCTGGAGACCTACCCCCATTGTATCTCTATCTGGTTTATCATATTATGTCAATTCTATTGATGATATCTCAATTCAATTGGGGGTTTCTCTTACATCGTCGATCCGATGTTTGGCAGGCCTATCGCGACTTTACCAGCATGGTTCACACTCAATTTATTAAGCAAATTAAAGTTTTTTGCTCCGCTGGTGCTCACGAGTATCTTTCAACTGACCTTGTCGACTCCCCTCCACTGTAACAACCCGAGTGCTATTCAGATTGCTAGCAATCCAGTGTTCAACGAGCACACGAAGCACATCGAACTAAATTGTCACTTTGTGTGACATCGCCATAAGGACAGCACACTCTCGCTTCCTTATGTGTCTTCTACATAGCAACTTGCAGGCTTCTTCACGAAGACACACATCATTCAGCGGTTTTGATATCTTCTTAGCAAACTCTTCGTGTATGATTCACCTTGAGTTTGACACCAAGAGTTTGATGGGGGTGTTAGTGTGTATATATACTCTTAATCTTTGTATAGATTCATTTACCTTTTGGGGTATATTCACCCTTGGTAACCTCAGCTTTTGTATAGACTTATATAGGGCCATTTCCCCAATAAGTATAGACATTATTTGCTACCAATTTTTTCCTCCCTCTTTCCTATTTCAGGGCTAACACCAACAACTCGTTTTTGCCCAACACTCGTTCTAAATCATTGCCAAGCTAGCTTTTTAATCAATTATTGAACCCAATGGCGATGGATGTGACATGCAAGGTTTGTAGTTTTGGTTTCGGTCCACCCATTGAGGATAGATTTCGGAGTTTCGGATCGGAGTTTCAATGGTTTCGGTTTCGATTTTTAAATTTAAAATAATTACAAAATATAAAATAATTACATCGTTACCCACTTCACAGTGGTCATGTTTTCAAAAGAGTATAACTTTTGCTTTACGCCAATTTTTTCTCCAAAAGTTGAAAAATCGTGATTCCGAATTTTGGCTAAGTCAGGAAGAAAAAAGAGTTCTAGTGAAAGAATTTTTTTATAGATTCAAAATATTTTACCGAACTTTGGGTTATTAAGTTGATCTTATACTTCTAGATTTCTAAGATTTTTTCTGGTCCAAAATACTGTGGTCTTTTTTTTCACCGAATTTTCTTTTTTAGCCAAAAGTTGTAAAGCCTGATTTGTATAGGAACTGAAAAATTACATTTTGATTCCTTTGGATTTTGATTGCTCTGATATTTTTATTAAATCCAAATGAGGGGTATTTGCTTATTTACATAAAATAACTTAAAATAAATAGAGAACATAAAGATCATTTACTTAAATATTTTTTATTTAAATATGTTTGTCATGCTGAAATACACCTTATCCTGAAACCAGTCCTACTTTACTGAGTACTGAGTTCCGAAACGACAGAAACGGATCGGTTTCGGCCGAAACTCCAAAACTTGGTGAAATGATTCCACATATTAAACATAATTTCATAACATAGATGATGAGATGGAATACCTTTAGGACCGCAACACCACCAGAAAGCTTCGCCAATCGTTCTCGCAGTTTCTCTTTATCGTAGTCAGAAGTAGCTGATTCGATTAAAGACCTTATCTATTATAATAAAGTACAGTTAACACTGAGTATCATCATTCAGTTCTATCAAATACTAAATAGTACCAACTCAATCACTAGGGGTCTCCAAATACCAAAGTAAACACGAAACACAAAGAAAACACATAGACCTGTTCACATCTCTCTTCAATGGCCTTCTTGTCACCAGCACCATCAAGAATAATAGTGTCATCTTTTGATACAGTGCCCTGCAAATTTTGGAAGTTTTAAAAGAATTCATGTCAATGATCAATTTACATTACCTTCAAATTAAACTTTTCTAAAATTAGAGTACATCATGACCTAGTTTCTATTAGCATATATGTGGAAGGAATGATTGCAAGTTAGGCCACAAGTATTTCGGAAAAGAAAACAGGAATATATCTGAGCCTATCTCCAATGTAAAACTAAATGTTAGGGTGACACACGGACACAAAACGGCCCTAGAAACTTCCTAAAAGAAGAATCTTGTGTCCAAAATTAATCACTGCAGACACATCATTAATAGTAATCCATTTATGGAGATGATCGATGATAACAGTGACAGTGACAAGAAGATAAAATAGAGTCTAGGTTGTCTCACCTTTTTGCATGCACCAAACATGTCAGGTTCTACATTTTCAAGATTCAGGCCAAGCTCCTCAGTTATAACCTACAAAGATAAGAAAGAAACACTAAATTACACCACAAGCTAATCCATATATCAATTCAATATTCAAGCGAAGAAACTAGAGTTTATTAAAGCCAAAGTAAATTCAAATAGGGAATCACAAAAGGCAAATACAATTAACTCACAGCACCGCCAGTGAGAATAGCAAGGTCCTCCAAAATGGCTTTTCTGTTCTCCCCAAAGCCAGGAGCTTTGATGGCACAGACCTATATATAATTACATTAATGAGGAAGTAAGATTGCTCCAAAGCTAACAATGCTAATATGATCAAGAGAAGAATACAACTATTTAACAAAAAAAAAAAGCAGGAACCTTAATCCCTGCACGAAGCTTGTTAAGAATAAGGGTCGCCAGCACATCACTTTCTATGTCTTCAGCAACAATCAGAAGAGGCCTTTGTAACTGGACAATCACATGAAAATCCAGAAGTTAATAAACAGATATTTGCATGCTCCTCTACTTCCATCGATATATGTAAATGGTTGCATACCCTTAAGGCGGCCTCTAGTACTTTCACCGCTGCATTTAAGTTTGAAATTTTCTTTTCATGAATCAGAATGAGAGGATCTTCGAGTTCCTGCAGCAAAAAAAGAAAATAATCAGAAAAGAACATGGAACTAGGACATGGCAAGGAACTAATTTTTGGAGGGAGTCTCTTACACATTTTTGGGTCTTCGGGTTTGTGATGAAATAGGGAGATATGTAGCCCCTATCAAGTTTCATTCCTTCTACAACTTCCAATTCATTGTCAAGAGTTTTCCCATCCTGAATGCGGTGAAGGAAGAAAGTCATAAATATTACCAAGTAAATCAAATAGGTGATAAAAAAGCATTCACCACCAAAGAATAGAGGCACAGGCAACAGGAGCAATGTTCCTCAAAAAAGGGATTCAACAACTTGAGTGCAACTAGATATACTAAACAGCTCCAATAAAGATCACCACATAGATTTACAGAACTTGAAGGCAAGATGAAATCTGATTTATCATTTGCTAACAAAAACTAATACACAATGTTCAACAATAAGACCTATACCAAATTGTACTTTCTTACTGTGTTCCCTTAGCTAACTTGATAAGCACGGCAAGTACTAATAAGCAACATCATTCATAGTATTTGTTAATGAGTCTAAATGCAATAATGAATATGAATGGTATATCTATTGAATCTAATAAATGTTTAACATTGATGTCCAGTTCACTTGGAGGGCTTCAGGGATTTTATGTCACCCCCAAAATTCTAAAACCATACAATCGTAAAAGCAACTTACTGCTATGGTGATTACGCCCTCTTTGCCAACCTTCTCCATGGCCTTTGCAATGAGCTCACCAATTTCTCTTTCTCCATTAGCGGAGATAGTGCCAACCTTTTAAGGGAGAAATACAGTTAGATGTAAAGTACTACCCACTTTCAACACTTTTATGGACAAGGATGGAAGGCACGCCAACAAGACATTAGCAACAAAAAGAATAGAAAGATGGGAACAAAATAATTCTAACAAAATGTCCCGATTTCTACTTTCCATGTAAGTCCTTAAAAATCAAATACCTGAGATATCTCTTCTGATGTACTGATCATTCTAGCCCTGCTCTTTAAGTTGGTCACAACAGCATCAACAGCCATTGTGATACCACGCCTTAAATCCATTGCATTCATCCCAGCAGCCACTGACTTGCACCCTTCAGCAAATATTGCTCTAGTAAGGATAGTGGCCAATGTTGTACCTGGGCACAATTATCATTCAGAAAATTAGGCAATTGGACACATCCAATCTACAGTAATTCCAATGGTAATTCTACAGTAATTAGGTCATGGTTAACCAAGGAAGCAATGCTACAGTAATTCCAATGGTCAAAATCCAATCTGACTCATATACTCAACCACATTGTGGCTGACAGTGACACTTGGGGTTTGTTTGGAGGAAGAGTTGTAGGTATTTGCCCCCAAGCTCCAAAAGACTTTGGATGCAAACGGTATTGGAGTCCGAAAATTCCAAAGGACTGAAAAGTATTTCTGAAACCCTTAAAAAAACCTCTCAAAATCCTCAATGTCTCTTCATCCAAGGTTGCAAAAGGTTAAAAGTGTCATTTATTCTTTAAGGGGCTTATATGGTCCTTTCGAAACTTTAGAGAGAACTAATCGTAAAAAACCATTTCTAAAAAGACTTATGTAGTCATTTCAGAACTTGTGAGAGAAATAAAACCCCAAAGCCCTTGCTCTCATTGTATCGTGTGATTTGTATCGTATCATGTATCATATGATACGTATTGAGTATTGTACGATACGGTCAAAAATAATACAAGTCGTTTTCCTCTCGATATGTATCGTATCGTATATCATAAGATGCTAGCAACCATGGAGCTATAGAGACCATTGTTCTAAAACTCGGTAAAACTCTGTCGAGTCGAACGGAGTTGACTCGACTCTATCAGATTTCGAGTCGAGTTATTTGGCCGAGTCGGACCGAGTTGGCATAAAACTCGATCAATTCAGACTGAGTTACTCGACTCGACTGGCTTTCGAGTCGAGCCCGAATTTCGAGTTTTTGAACATTGACAGGGACACGCTACTTTGACACTGAGTTAGACACCCATCATCCAAATTGTTATATACAGGTTTAAAAATTGGTTGATTTCTTGTGAGGATGATCACCTTGCTTTAGATAGCACATCCACAAAAAATTAACACATTCTAAAACCTTTTGGTGGATTAAATTTAAAAGGTTTTATCGACCGTCGACTTTAACCTCTATTGAAGAGCACATTTGACAAGTTTGTAGGTTTTAGAATTGGTAGTTTTTTTATGGATATGCTATAAGGCAAGGTGATCATCCTCACAAAAAATCAACAAATTCTGGAACCTCTATCTAACTATTGGGATGTGGATGTCTAACTCAGCGATAAAGTAGTATGTACCTGAATCCTGACAAATACAAACAGAGCTCTTCCTTTTTTTAATAAGAACTAGCAGAGCTCCAAAGCTAAGCCTAACATCATAAGGTTGACGACTACATACATATAAATAGTAATGCATAAGATATTTTGTTGTCCACCTACAAAACAACTTCCGAAGAACCTGAGATTTATATCAATCTAACAAATTAGTCACGACAATACCTAAATCAGTTACTGTTGCTAGGCTATTATTACACCGTAGGAAAAACGTCACAATAACAATGCATAGGAATCAAAGAATTTAACTATAATAAGTAATTGCAGGAACTTTACCATCTCCGGCAACATCATTAGTTGCATTAGCAACCTGCTTCACAAGGCTTGCACCAACATTCATCACTTTGTCCTTGAACTCAATGCTCCTTGCAACAGTCACCCCATCTTTTGTTACTTTTGGTGCGCCATAGCTTTGCTCCAAAACAACATTGCGCCCCTTCATACAAAAGACAGAAACATCAATATGCACATCAGTTCAGAATTCTAATTTGTTCACAGCCAAATATTGACCGCGAAGAATTAGAAGGATACAGGTAAGATTCACAATTGTACACCCCATATCTTTCGGAAGACAATATCAACATCTAAATCTATAACTGAAAATAACAACTCACAGACCCCTACTAATGTGCATTCACATGAAATGCACTTTTTTCGAAGGGCGATTTTTTTCCTTGGGAGGGAAAACTTTACAACAGATGATCACAAACAAGAACCAACTCTAATGAGATGACCGAATCAACCATCCTCTAAGCACCTATCTATATAAGTGCTTAGAGAAGAACAAAGCACCAGCATCAACAGCATATAAAAGAACATTAAAACCAAAATACATACCCAATCAAGAACAGATCTATCCTCAAATAACTAAAGAAAACAAACTAGACGAGAAATCCTGAAGAAGTTAAATCAAACATGAAAACATTAAAGGAAAAACACACCGAAACAAAGGAAAATAGCATGGAAAGATAATATCAGACTTTCTATGTTGTACCACAGAAATGAACACAACTCCCGATATCAAATATTGCCTTCCACCCCTCTTGACTGGATTTGCCATGTCTACGAGAATCTTAGAAGGACTGTAACCTAGTTGGATGCGGCTTAAATGGGTAACCAAATAAGGTAGATTTTCTACCCTCCAATTGACCTAGTTTTTTTGGTAAACCCCTCTCTTGCCAAGTGATCATCGAACTTAGTTGTTTTGGCAGTCCCCTCTTTTGTAAAACCACTTGTGCATATGATTTTTCCAGTGATTATCGAACTTCAGTTACTCTCAAACTAATACCATTACTCTGCATCTTCGCAAATGTGTGTTCATACGTATCTGATATTGGTTAGTCCCAACTTCAAGACACCAAGATGTTGACCATATAACAAGTCTTACTAGTTGGTAAGTCAAAGAAACCAACAGCAGAACCTGAGTTCATCACTTCCTCGGGATTTAGATATTTTGAATGCAGTAAGTCCCTATGATCAACATATGGCATTTTTATTAATAGCACATAACCATCGGTTGAATATGAACTAAACACATTCTACGTATGAGTAGGCTACATTCCATGCACCATGTTGTCTACAATGTAACCAAAAATTCCCCATTCACATATGATTGACCAGTGAGCGAACTGTGATTCTGAATCATAAATCTAACCTAATGAATGTGTAAACCGATTTTCAACACAATTGATATTTGGATTGGTTTTTAACTTTTTACGACATAATTCCAACAGAGAAGTGCAATCAGGTTGTAGAGAGAGCCGTGGAACTAGGTTTTTCTATCATTTAGTTGACAAATCAATTTTTTATCTTTTAAAATAAGTAACTACTACTAATGCCACATGAGCTTTCTAGTTGAAAAAATTGGAAACACCAAAAAATGATGACAGTGCTTCCAAACGGGGCCTTAGTTTTTTTTTCCCCTTTAAGAGATTGATAAAGCAAGATGTATCATCACCTCCAAATGCAGTGAAACCCTCAGGAACACATAAGCAACAAAGCCACCACCAGTTAAAGCCAACTAATGAAAAGAAAACTAAATCCAACGATATAAAAGGATTAACAGAAAAGCACCAAAGTATCAAAGACTAGCAAATAGAAAAATGGACTATGAAGATCTAGTAGCTCAGTGAAGACAATCACCAATGTCGGTGAAAAATGTTATTAGAAGTTACAACCTTCATTCAGCGGTCATTCACAAAAGAGCATTCAAACTATCGACTGCCAACATCCAATATAGCCAAACAAAATTGGAACAGCACCTCACTTCAATGTGCGATCAACAACCTATTAGCTATACATCATGCCAACATCAATGCGATGTATGAACAGCTCATTAATAGTCAAAACTTGTTGCAAATCATTATTAAAAAAACTACCACCATAAGTACACAACAAAAGCCCACAAATCTCTTTCAAAGAAAGAAGAGTCCAGCCAATAATCACAACATTGAAAACTGTGGCACATAACAAAGAGTCCGGTAAGGATCACCATTATTGGCAGTTCGGACACCTAATCAAATTGCCGTTCTTTCTTATTTAATTACTGATCCAAATAATGCATTCATTGTTCTACTCACCAATGCAAGATGATGAGGAAAGTACGTACCTTGGGTCCCATCGTCACCTTCACAGCCTCAGTAAGCTCTTCCACACCCCTGAGCATCAACGCACGACCCTCAACTCCAAACTTGATGTCTTTGGCTGCATAGTTTCTGCTCCAGCCTAGCCTACTTCCAATCTACGGAAACAAATCGAGGTCCACAACAATAATTAACAAGAGAAAAAATCCATTTTTCACCCAATTTCTGAGTCTTCTTTTCAATTACCTATGGATTCTTATTATGAAATCAACGAATGAGTTCAGTGAACATCTAAACATCACAAAATGTATCTAAAAGAAATTCACGAACAGGATAACCAACTGAAAATCCAATAAGAGAAACAGATCACGAGATCTACCTTTTTGCTGTGGTTGGCGGCAACCCTACAAAAGACCAGATTGGCGAAGAGCTCATGAGAGACCAGATGAACCCAGAAGTAGAAAGATCAAATCGAAAAAGAATATAATTTCAACACCATAAAACCTAAACACATGGATTACCTGGCTTCGGCGGCGAGTCTGGCCGCTGCACGATACATGTTCGAGATGTGGACTAGGGTTTTAGGACCGGACAAGGGTTTGGAAGCTAGGGTTCCGGCGAGCTGAGAGGACGGAATGGAAGATGGGGCGACGGTGGAGTGCGGGTTTAGAGAGGAAGAGGAGTCTCTAGAAGCGTCTCCAAAGGTTTAGGGTTTATGGTTCTTACAAATCTCCAGCAACTAAACTGCGGTTAAACCGCACCGCATATTTGGACCGCAATCCTGACCCCACTTTTAAAGGGTGTTGCTATAATGCTATTTGCATGCACACACCCATACCCAATTTTGATAATTAGGTAGCACCTGAGTCACTTGACGTGTACTACTTGTCCTCCCCTTCTTCCATCCCCTCTTGCTCCTCATTCTTGCACATGTGTACATAGTGTCTTCCCTTCATGTCGATTACGACCGATATAGACCTCCCTTCATATCGATTACGGTCGATATAGATCACACCATTGTCGGTTAGGAGCAACCGACAACCATGCTGATCGCTTCCAAGTCCCAACTGACACGTTTGCAAGGTTTATGGTCTAGCTGCACCCCATATGTGGACCACAAACTTGGTCCCCCACTTTTAAAGTTTGTTACTATTTGCACCTATAAAATTACTAACACCCAAGTATTAAGCATACACCCTAACCCAATTTGACTTTTACTATTGCCCCCATTTTGATAGTGCACCCCACATAAGTGGTTGTCCTCCCCTCCTCTCCGCTCAGCTCTTTGTCGTTGCCTCATCCTCCCCTCACCCCCCACTCTGATCGCCTCGTCAAAACCGTCGATCCCGTGCAACTCACATCGGCATCTCTCTCTCTCTCTCTCTCTCTCTCTCTCTCTCTCTCTCTCCTCCTCCTTCCCTTCTTCTCCCCCCCCCCCCCCTCTCGTGCTCCTTAATCTTGTAAACGTGTCGATCAGGAGTGGCCGACATAGTATCTTCCCTCCATGTTGATCCAGACCGACATAGACCACACCATGTTGGTCAAGAGAAACCAACAACCATGTCAGTCGCTCCCGATCGAAACATCTGCAAGGATGAGAAGGAAAAGAAGGCGGAACATGGAGGAGAAAGATGAAAAGGGGGGAGGAGGAAGAGAAGGGAAGGGAAGGAGAAGGAGATCGCAGTAAGGTATATGGAACCGACGGCTCCGGCGAGATGATCGAGTTGGAGGATGATGAGTATGAGCAATGGGAGGCGAACGAGTTGCCTTAACAGAGTTCGTCGGATGTGGCCAGCTAGAGTTGGCTGACCAATAATCTCCAGTAGAGGTTGTTTGTTGGGACATGTGCTTCTAGGCACAATGGTTGGTCTGAGGATTTGTTGTCTACCAAGATGCATGGATTCAAATCTATTTAGATCCTCAATGGTTCCTGATGGTGCCCAAAAATTTAGCACAAGCTCGCCATCCTAGCATACGATATCGCCTTCGATCTAAGATGTCAACCCACCTACCCCGGATACCCAGATCGCATGCGATTACCTTGCGTGTGCGGTGCCATCATTTATCTATTCGGTGGCAGATAGCGGACAAGTGGATGACATTGGCCTCGCCATCTCACGATGAAGACAGATGAACATCGCCTGTCGCAACACACGCGATCAGCTCGCCCATGAAATATAGCCTCTAATAGAGAACTCAAAGAACACTTCAGAAGATTATCACCTTCAACTTGCCCACCCTCAGCACACGCCACAATCAGCTTGTACAGGAGGTCGCCCGTGATCACATGCGATCAGCTCGCCCACGAAGAAGATCGTCTCTGGTGTGCAGCTTAAAAGAACACTTCAGAAAATTATCACTTTCAGCTCATCGAACTCCCGCGATCAGCTCGCCCACTACTCAGCACGCGCCACAAACAGCTCGCACAGGAGGTCGCCCGTGATCTCACGTGATCAGCTAGCCCACGAAGAAGACCGTCTCTAGTGTGCAGCTCAAAAGAACACTTCAGAAGATGCCTCACCTTTAGCTCTCCGAGCTCCCGCGATCAGCTCGCCCACCCTCAGCACGCGTCACAATTAGCTCGCACGTGATCAGTTCGCTTGCAAAGAAGATCGCCTCTAGTGTGTAACTCAAAGAACACTTCAGAAGATGCATCACCTTCAGCTCGCCGAGCTCCCGTGATCAGTAAGATGGCAACAGACTGACAGGTGTCCGCACCCCTACGGAACAACGTGGACATTTGTAGGCCAAGTTCACAGATAGGAGTCTATCCAGGTCATCTCAGACCAGAGTCTTCTAGAGCATCCACCTAGCTCGGACAGGACCGGTACATCCCCTCTGTCGGCCTTAGACATCCACCTTGCTAGGCAAGACGACAAGGCTCATTAAGAAGCCACGTGGGTTGGCCCAAAGAGGTGTAGAAGGTGCGGGAATAGATGGCGACGTGTCAGCCTCCTAGGGTCTGCAAAAGGGCTATAAAGGTACGACCCCAGGCTCCAAAGTACAGGTTCAAAAAACTCTAAAACTTTACCCCTTTCCTGACTATCGACCTGCTGGTTCAATCCTTCACTGACTTGAGCGTCGGAGGGTCTGTGCTCCTTAGAGAGCCAGTCATTCACATAATTCCCTTGTCTTACAGGAAGGGCGATCTTCCACACGAATTTTTCCCCCAACATTTGGTGTCGTATGTGGGATCTTTGTCCAGTTCCTGTGATAACGCCCATGACCACACGATCAAAAGCTGTGTGTGGAGGGAGAGAACTCCTTGTTACTGCCTTCACTTCAGTGAGGGTGAACCCTAATAGCTCCCGCCAGACATGAGCAAAGGTACAAAAAGGCTCGGGCCATACCCGCGGGAAGTGGAGGAGCTTCCACCCTGGTTGCTCAGCCCCCCCATCTTGCTAAGTGACCAGCTCCTCAGGGAGATGTTGGTCACCCAGTCAGGACGAGCTGGCACGCCTATGACACGCTCTGACGACGAGTAGAAGACCTGATCTTTCCCTCGATCCAGACCGACGGAGGGGATGATCGGCGGATAGATTTTGATGCCCCGGAGTTTCGACAGAAGCTGCGCCTCCTGTCCGATCACCCCCTATCCCAGTGTCACACTAATCTGCGCACTCGTGCCCGCAACAGTCGTCCCAACAAGACCCCTTCTCGGGAGGCAAGGTACCTATCACGAATGAGACCAAAATCCCAAATCGCCTGAAAGCCCCACAACCTGCCACATTGCGCTCCAGCAACGAGCCGGCGCCGCCCTCGGCCCTTCCTCGTCGCCAAAGTCAAAGTGCGGGATCAGATGAATCCGAGGTAAGCTCGTGAGGGGGAGATCGCACCCCACGTCATCGTCGTGACCATGATCGTCAGGTGGAGGTGATGCCTCGAGGGGGAATCCACGAGGCGATGGCCTCGCATAGGCCTCCTCTGCCACGGCGAAAACCCGGGAAACTCCGGAATGATCACCGAGGCGAAATGCTCAAACCTCGCCAAGGCATGAGCATGGTCCAACCTTGAAGGAGAATGCATGATCGCCTAGGACGTGCGCAGCCGCCTCTGAAAAGCCACCCCGAGCGCTGGCATCTGCCTAGCATGCCTGTCGACCTCTTGGAAGATCTAGCTGTGCGTGGGGGGAGCTCACCTTTCATAAAAGAAGTTCACCGGGGAGACTTCCCCCAACACTTGACTCTACCAAAGTTCGTGTTGTTTGACGAGTCACAAGATCCTATGGACCATCTGCTGGCCTACAGAAAATTATTGTTCTTTCAGGACCAGGATCATGTTTTGTGCTGAGCGTTCCCGAGTAGCTTGTCGAGGTCGGCCCTGAACTGGTTTCACAAGTTACCCTCCAATTCGATCCCTTGCTTCACCACCTTGTCCGGGCTGTTCCTGGACCAGTACCAATGTAATTGGCAACCCCGAAGCAGATAGAATTGATGTTCGGGCTGGCTATGGGAGTTTGAGAGACCCTCTGATGTTTTTCAAGGAGCACCTATCTCACCCTCGAAGATTCAGCCGGGCAAGACCAGACAGCTGTCAATGCCTTCCTGAGTGCACTTCCCGAGGGGAGTAAACTCCACGATGCCATTGTCATCCGACCCGCGTACAATAATCGAGTTGTTCACTTTGGTCCAACAGCACATCAAGCTTGAAGACGTTGTGCTCGATTGTAGGGGAAAGGTCCGAGCAACGACCTCCTTCTACCTTGCGACCTCTTGTCATGAAGGCTGTGGAACAGCACGAGCCCCCCCTGCAGTGTCAATCGCGATGCCCCCTGTGGCGTTGATCACGGTATCCCCTGTGGTGCCGATCATAGCGACCAAAAGACTGGCAAACTGGCATATGCCCCCGTGGCCTGGAGAGCGAGACTTTACAGTGATGACCCTCTCTCCAGGGCAACTCCTGCACTAAGTTCGGAATGAGCCCTTCGGCCAGTACCCTCCTCCGTTTCAGCAAGGCAAACCCGGATCTACCGATAACACCCGTCGATGCTTGTTTCACAGAGAGCTTGGGCACAACACTAATCAATGCCGAGCTCTGAGAAACCATCTTGAAGACCTCATCGATCAGGGTCACCAGAATGATTCATCTCGCATCATCGCCCCGCGTGCCCCAAGAGAACGAGATCGGCCGGTGGGAACCGAGCCAGCGTTGCCACCCCCCCTCGGGCGGACCGCCAATTTGTCACACCATCGCCGGGCACCTCGACGTGCCGAGATCGAGCAACGAGGCACGACGACAAGTGCGGCAGGTAGAGCATACATAAAAGGTGCACTCTGTCTCGCTATTACCTACTTTTCTCCAAACCCCCCGACCCACAGCTCGTGACTTCATATAGTTCTCGGAGGACAACATGGCCAGTGTGGTCACTCCCCACAATGACCCACTAGTCATATATCTCATGATGACCAATATTGAGGTACGTCGAATATTGGTTGATTCGGGTAGTGCTGTCGATATCCTGTTTTTGTCAGCTTTTCATCGGATGGGCCTATGAGGGGATGATTTGTCTCCAACCACGGCTTCGCTAAGCGGCTTCACAGGCGAGATAGTGAGGGTGGTCAGAGAGATTATCCTGACCGTGACTGCGGGTCTAGAGGCTCGACAAATCTGATTTGTTGTCGTTAATGGGCAGTCAGCCTTCAACGCCATCCTCGACCGACCTTGGCTCAAACAGATGAATGTGGTGTCTTCGCCCAATCATCAAGCCTTCAAATTTCCTATTCCGTCGGGGACAATGGTCATTCGAGGTGACCAGGCTGCTGCCACTCGATGCGAATAGGACGTCAATCATCTCACCTCTACTATCAATATCCCCGAAGAGGCCTGCTCCCTCTTAGCAGTTAGGTACACCTTTGCCGGGATGGGGTGCTAATCTAAATGCTAGAATCGTCAAGGAGATTCGGAGCACAAACAAGCTACCAAATCCCCATCCTCCACCTAAGCGGAAAAGATGACGTAGGTGAAGGGGTTATCAATGAGGAATCTCGAAACACAGTCAAGCTGCTAGAATTGCTTCCTTCACCCACGCGGTTAGCCTGCACGGGTGATGGAAGCATCGCAAGCCAGGAGCGCTAGAAGGGCGAACAGGAGGTAGGCTCCTCACGAAAGAAAGCACCCTATTCAGAACCTCTCCAAGATATCGACATCGGGGATAATGATGGGATCCCGAGGACTATCTATCTCGGAATATTATTAGTCAACGTCGAGGTCGGTCGATTGGTGTCTTTTCTCAAAGTGTATCGGGATGCATTTGCTTGGAGGTTCACCAACATGCCCAAGATCGACCCAGAGATCGCCTGTCACTGCCTACACACTTTGGGCGTCTTCTCTCTTGTGAAGTAAAAAGCTCGACATATTCCTGCCACTAAGGTCGTCGCAGTGGCGGCCGAAGTCAAGAAGCTATAGCTAGCTGGATTTATCTGGGAGGCGCATTTCCCCGAATAGATCTCCAACATCATGGCTGTGCCGAAGAAGAATGGATCCATCCGGGTATGTATAGATTTCTCTGACCTCAACAGAGCCTGCTCGAAGGATGGCTTCCCCCTTCCTTGGATTAGAGCTCTGGTTGATGCCGTCGTTAGTTTCCCAGCTCTCTCGTTCATGGATGGATATTTTGGTTATAACCAAATACCACTCCATCTTGAAGATCAACAGAAGACCGCCTTCTACTCCGGAGCGGGGTATCAGAAGCTTTTTTGCTATCGTGTGATGCTGTTCGGGCTCAAGAACGTTGTGGTCGTCACCTCCTGGCTATGGTCATCAGACTCCTCACCATCAAACTCCATCTCCGCACTGGACGATCCCTCAGAGCTAGATCTTGATGGATCAGATACGACGGGCTCCAAGGTGGGAAACTTGTATACCAGATTCCCCAGGTCCCCCAAAGGATCAATGCTCTTTGGAGCTGACTTATGGGGCGAGCTCTGTAGACCCCACTCAATCGGTGTAGGTGGCGTCGCGGCGGCCTCCGAGGGAGGCTCATGTGGTAGTATTGGGGGCTGTTCAATCAGAACGAAAGTGGCTATGGAAGCCTGGTGAGGGGGCTCTTGTGGGTTCGACTATTCGGCTTCCGAGCTTGAGTAGTCAGAGCCGGATCCCAGCCCCGCCTCACGGAGGGTGTTTCGCTTTGCCTCTGCCACCACCCTCGCAAAAGGCTTCCCGAGCGAGGTAGACTGGGTCGTCCCCCCCCCATCAGTGTGCGGACTGGACCCCAGCACCTTGGCGGGCCTCTTTCTTTTCTTTATTGCCTCTATACTTGGAGACATCATGCAACCCGAAGGGGCACCAAAGGATCTCCCGGGAATTGACGCATCAGGATCTGTGCCATCCCGGATTCGATCTCCGTAGAGGAGAGCAAGAGGTCGATGTGGGGGTGTTGGGCTCAACAAAATTTAGTTTTCGTCTGGCTACGGGCTCCTCCCGGGTGGGACCCATAGTAGAGATGATGGTCGAAGTAGCAGGAGGAGAGAGAGGAGCTTGCAGTTGACCTGCGACGGGGAGACCTTGAGGAGGAGGTGGTGGTGGAGCGCTGCTTGCGTCATTAAGCATCCATAGAGTGTCAGGATTAGCGATGTTGATAGGAGAAGCTCGCTTCCTCCTACTGGCTTTCTTCCACGGGTTCCCACGCGGAGTCCTACCTCCCTGGGTTCACTTTCCTACCCCTGGTCAGGGCTGAGCAACAGCCTTCTTCTTCCGAGTACCCTTTACCTTCAGAGAGATTTGGTCCAATCACTTGCCCCTCAGCTGGAACGTAAAGTCTGGAGCGATGATCCTCTCGAGAGTTCGCCCCCACCAAGAAGTCCAAGATCGTGGCGTCGAGGGACTTCTCCCAAGACGGAGTAATGCACTTGCGCCCACCAACATGATAGTGGGCAATCTCCTAAAAGATCAACTTTAGCGGCTTCCCTGAATGAGAAGGGACTTCTACGTGTCGCCACTGCCATCCCCCAGCAACCATGAAGGGGAAATCCTTCCAGAACATGTCTTTGTTCTCGATGGATGAGAACGGGATCACCATGCCTTGCCTCCCTGCCAGATAGTAGATGTTGCATCCCATGTCCTGGTAGGTCGATCTGGTCTTTAACGTCCACTTCTTCAGGAGGTATTGAGGGGGGGGGGGTCTTCGGGTTGAGGATCACCTCCAGCTGAGAAAGCCTGTAGAGGATGCCCCATGAATTTCCCGTAAGTTGAGCGGGACACAAGCCGGTGAACTCCAAGAACTCGCTGGCTAGGTAGCTGAGAGGGAGCTAGAGCCCGAACAATAGCAGCCCCACTGAGACAATAGTCCCAGTGGATAGCCTATCCGAAACTGGCATGGGAGCGAATACGAGATGGGAAGGGAGGTTGAGAACCTGGCGCAGGCTCTCGAAGACGGGCTCCATTGATGCGTCTTTGAACCAGACCACCGCCGGCTCGCTCTCCGGTGCGGGAGTTTTGTCTTCCACGGGTTGGTCGGCTTCCCCATGTGCTCGTCAACCATCGATACGGGGGATAGCCGCGATGGGCTCGAACGTACACGTCACCGCGTCAACACTGGCGGAGGAAGAGGTCGCCATGAGAATCGGGGAAGAGTAACGCGAAGGGTGATTTGAGAAGGGAGAGCTCTTTCGTAGTAAAGGTGATCGAGTAAAGACTCACTCGCCCCTATTTATAGGGTCATTGAAGGCAGGTGAAATTACAAGGGTTTGAATGATAAGTGCGGCATGCGAGGTGATGCAGAGGTGGCCGACGTGACAACTCCCCTCCCCCGATCACATATCGACATGTGTCCTCACGCGTGCACGGGAAATAAGATGACGTCGGTGTCGTCCCATCCGTTAGAATCATGATTGATCTCTGACTAACTGATATGTGACGCATGTCACGATGTCGAACAGGCCCAATTAATGCCGCATGATAGTGTCTGGTTTCTCGGGTCTCGACCTCGCGCCACATTAATGTGATGTGATGGGCAAAGATACGGATCCTCGCAACTTTCGAGGCCGGTGGTGACCTCGTTTACCAACGATGCCTTTATTGAGCTCCCGGATTGACTTTAGTCATTCTAGACACTCGTCCATCTGGGAGGGGGTAATGATGGTGCCTGAAAATTTAGCACCAGCTTGTCATCCTAGCACATAAGGTCGCCTTCGATCTGAGATGTTATCCCGCTAGCCCCGGATACCCAGATTGCATGCGATTAGCTCGTGTGCCCGGTGTCATCATTTATCAGTTCGGTGGCAAATAGTGGACAGGTGGATGACATCGACCCCGCCATCTCACGATAGAAAATAGACGAACGTTGCCTGTCACAACGTGCGCGATGAGCTCACCCATGAAATGTAGCCTAATAGACTCAAAGAACACTTCAGAAGATTATCACCTTCAGCTCACTGAGCTCCGACAATCAGCTCGCACAGGAGGTCGCCTCGTGATCAGCTTGCTCGCGAAAACGATCGCCTCTAGTGTGCAGCTCAAAAGAACAGTTCAGAAGATTATCACCTTAAGCTCGTCGAGCTCCCGCGATTAGTTTGCCCACCCTCAGCACGTGCCACAATCAGCTCACACAGGAGGTCGCCCATGATCACATGCGATCAACTCGCCCGCGAAGAAGATCACCTCTCGTGTGCAACTCAAAAAAACACTTCAGAAGATGCATTACCTTTGGCTCGCCGAGCTCCCGTAATCAATAAGGCGACAACATATCGACAGGTGTCTGCACCCATGCGGAACAACGTGGACATTTGTATGCCAAGTTCACAGATAGGAGTAGATCCAAGTCATCTCAGACTAGAGTCTTCTAGAGCATCCATCTGGCTCGAACGGGACCAGTACATCCCCTCTGTCAGCCTCAGACATCCACCTTGTTAGGCAAGACAACAAGCCCCATTAAGAACCCCTGGCCCGAAGAGGCGTAGAAGGTGTGGGAATATACAGCAACGTGTCAGCCTCCCATGGTCTGCAAAAAGGCTATAAAGGTACGACCCCAGACTCCAAAGTACAGGTTCGAAAAACTCTGAAACCTTCACCCCTTTCCTGACTATCGACCTGCTGGTTCAATCCTTCACTGACTTGAGTGTCAGAGGGTCTGTGCTCCTTAGGGAGCCAGCCGTTCACGTAATTCCCTTGCCTTGCAGGAAGGGTGATCTCCCACGCAACTTTTTTCCCCGACAGTTCCCTCCATTTTCCCATAGTAGCGTCCCCATGGCTCTAATGACATCACAACCATATTGGACCCAATCCGATGCCCATTTTTTGCCAAAATGGAGGAGTAGTTAGTGGAGATGATTCAAACCCCCAATAGGCGGACTGAACTCATGTATTCACCACCGGCCTGCAGTCCGAGTGGTACCTCCGATCTCCCAAGTTGGAGAGATTCCTTGTTCGACTCTAGGTATGGACATCGTGAGGTGCGAACTTTTCCTCAAGGTCATGTGCCTTGTTTGTGTGTGCAAATCTTGGTCATTGATGTCATGCTTCACGGGAATATGGAAGTAATAAATAGTAGTTGCTGCCTTCCCCTGTTCCGATTTTCAAACCTCTTTGAGCCCTTGCTCTAGCGCCATGCCCTCTGACTGCCTGACTGGTCCATCAAAAAAAAAAGACTGCCATGTATTCTAAATTCTTCGTATTAGGGGACCAACGATATCACATCAGTCTGATAGCTTGATCCGACTCATCCATCTAATACCATGGGCCCTTGGATCCAAAATATTGAGAATAGGGTGTTGCTATTTGCACCCACATAATTACTACACCCCCATATCTTGAATAAACCCCTGCCCAATTTTAATTTTTACTATTACCCCCATTTTGATAATGCACCCCCACATAAGGATTTAACTCCCCTCCTTCTCCTCCCCACCCTTCCCAGTTGAAAAGGTAGAGAGAACGAATATAGGGATTGGAGAAGATGAAGCAGCCGGCCAATCTAGGTTTGGTGCGGCCTCTCATTCAATATATATTAGGTAGACATGAGTAAAGTTACAATTATAGCCCTAGGGTTACATCATATCGTTACCCTCCCCCCCTCCCCTCCTCATGGTGAGGGTCGGTAGTGACCAACACCTTGTCACAAAGGAATGAGAAGCATGCACATGGGAGATGCTTCGTAAAAATGTCTGTCACTTAATTGATCCACAATAGAAACATAGCGAATAAGTAGAAGTTTGAGAACAACTCTCTCGCGGACAATATGGTAGTCCACCTCAATATGTTACGTGCGAGCATGAAAAACAAGATTATAGACGAGAGAGATGGCAGAGATGACGTTGTCACACCAAATAACTAGAGTCGTGAGTGGAATATGAAGATCCTGTATCAACAGGATAGCCCAGGCGACCTCTGCTGCAGTAGAGGCTAGACTCTGATATTTGGATTCAATAGAGGATTGAGAAATAGTTGCTTGCTTTTTGGCAAACCAAGAGACCATATGACCACCGAGCATAAGGCAGAGCCCTAAATTGGAACGCCTGTCAGTGCGATCGCCAGCCCAGTCCGCATCCAAGTAGATCTGCAAAGTCAGAGGGTCACGAGAGACATGCAAGCCATAGCACATCGTGCCTTTGACATAGCAAAGAATGACGGAGGAGTCACTGTCGGTGATCAGGATGTCATCAACATATAGCAAGATGTAGACGACATGTCGTGGAGTCTTCCATATAAACATAGAAGTATCATACTTGTTGGCACTGAACCCTTGAAGATAGAGGAAAGCTGAAAAGCGCTGAAACCAGGCTCAAGGGGCTTGTTTCAGACTATACAGTGCCTTGCGAAGCTTGCATATATGGCGAGGAAAACTGATGCCAACAAAGCCCTGTGGCTGGGTCATGTAAATGTCTTCAGACAGAAACTTGTGTAAGAAGGCATTGGAGACATCAAGTTGGTAGATTGTCCAATCAAAGTGCAGGGCCACCGTAATGACCATATGAATCGTCACCATTTTAATCAACGGACTGAAGGTCTCCTAAAAACCAATCCCTTCTTGCCAATGAAAGCCTTTCGCCACTAAGCGTGCTTTTGTGAGGTGCAATGGAGCCATTAGGTGCATATTTGATCTTAAAAGCCCATTTACACCCAATAATGTTAGCATGAGGCAGAGGTGGCATGAGGGACTAGGTACCCTGCCGTTGAAGGGCCTCAAATTCAGTAGCCATTGTCTATCGCCAGATAGGATGCTGAGACGTCTCAAAGTAAGATGACGGCTCACGGAAACACAAAACAGAAGGTCGAGAAGCAAATAAGTTCAGCTGTGTGTGAGGTTTGAGAGTCTCAGTATGAGAGCGGGTCACCATGGGATAGCAAGGCAATGTGGAGTCTACCGATGTAGGTGCAACTTGTGTAGGTGTAGCAGGTGTAGGCGGCAAGGACATAGTTGGTCCAGTCGAAGGAGGTAAGGGCAATGATGCATCGCCACCGATAGAGGGGATGCCTGCATCAGTTGGCATGGGCATTGGCATGGTGCCAGAATGGTGGCAGTGAGTGGGATATTCGGTCGATAATGAGGGAACAGGCGCTGGTAGCAGCGAGGCAAGCGATGGAGCCAGGGAGAACGGGAAAGAGAGACCAGGCCATAGTGGGGTAGTGATGCTGGCGAGAAGAATGGCGGATGAAAGGAGTGGTACAGATGGGTAGAGGGAGACGAACGAGTGGGTGAAGGTGGCGGCAGCACAGATTGGAGTGGAAAAACAGTTTCATATAAGCGGACATAGCGAGAGATATGAACAATGCCCGTGGTAAGGGTCGAGGCAGCGATAGCCTTCAGACCGTGAGTAGTAGCCAAGGAATGCACAATCTATCGATCAAGAGTTTGTTCGGCGAATAGGGCCACAACCAGGGAAAACATAAGGAACCAATCACTAGGAGGAAGGAGTAATCTGGAGAGTGATGGAACATAAGCTCATATGGACACTATTCTGAAGGGTTGGAGAAGGAAGGCGGTTGATAAGGTAAGGGGCCGTACAAACAACATCGACTCAATAGCACTTAGGCATGAATTAGGCCTCTTGAAGCAGGGTCACAGTTGTTTCAATCAATTGTCGATGCTTCCTTTCAGCCACCCCATTTTGTTCGGAGGTGTGCTGGTAGGAAACTTTATGAAGAATGCCATGGGATGCAAGAGGCGACTCAAAAGTTTGACTAATAAATTCACCACCACCATCAGATCGCAGAATTTGAATACGATAATTTAAACAAATTTCAACTAAAGTTTTGAAAAATAGAAACACAAACAATATTTCATATTTTTGTCTCAACGAAAATAACCAACAGAATTTGGAGAAGTCATCAACCAAAATAACAAAATAGCGATAGCCGATGATAGAAGGAGTTGCAGACGGGTCCCAAACATCATAGTGAACCAACGCTAAGGGACGAGATGTAGTAGATGAGGACGAAGCAAACAGAAGGCGATGACTTTTTCCCAAGTTACAAGTCGAGCAACAGAACAGAGCAGAGCCAACAATGGAGATGGACGAGTATGAAGTATGAAGCACGATATCCGTGAGGGGACAATCGACGACGATGGCAAGTTCATTGCAGAGTACCTTGATCCGTTGGATATAGTCGGAGAGCGACGAAGTACCCTTTCAATGCGCTGAAGTTGCGACTTCAGATGGAGCCCATTGTATCGGGTAGAAGAGAGGAAGTGTTTTTCCAGAACCTCCCAGATATCACGGGCACGCGGGAGAGTTTGCACCATGGTGACAATCGCCTGAGACATCGTCATGAGGAGGCATGTGGAGGAGCCAGACCATGGCATAGGGATGGTGGGATGATTTTTTTTTTTGGTTTCGCAACTAGGTGGTTGGATCGGTGTGGAGCGAGACGCGAGTCTCGAAATAGAAAAGGAGAGCTCACACAGTTGGCTCTAATACCATAAAAACGTAAAGAGAGAGAAGAGAGGGATTGGAGAAGATGAAGCAGCCATCCAATCTAGGTTTGGTGCGGCCTCTCATTCATTATATATTAGGCAGACATGAGTAAAGTTACAATTATACCCCTAGGATTACGTCATATCGTTATCACCAGCATCGCCACCATGTCCTTTACCTCCTCCCCTTCATCCCCCTCTTCATCCTCTTCCTCCTCCCCCTCTTCCTCCTCCCCACTCTGATTGCTTCACACAGAGCCATCAGTCCCATGCACCTCGCCATAGTTGCTTGCTCCTTCTTCCCTTCCTCCTCCTCCTCTCCCCCCCCCGCTGTTTCTCTTCTTCTTTCCTCCCTTCTCCTCTTCTTCCTCATTCCTGCAGACTTGTTGATCAGAAGCAACCAACATGGTTATTGGTTGCACCTAACCAACATAGACCACACCATGTCAGTCAGAAGCAACCGATAGCCATGTTGGTCACTCTCGACCGACATATCTGTAGGATTGATAGGAGGAGGGAGGGGGAGGAGGAATAGGAAGAAAGGAAGAGGAGAGGGGGGGGGGGGGGGGGGGGAGGAGGCATCAATGAGGTGAATGGTACCAGCGGCTCCTGCAAGACGATTAGAGTGGAGAGGAGGAGAGAGAGAGAGATA
Organism: Chamaelirium japonicum; assembly: GCA_947650365.1. Taxonomy (NCBI): domain Eukaryota; kingdom Viridiplantae; phylum Streptophyta; class Magnoliopsida; order Liliales; family Melanthiaceae; genus Chamaelirium; species Chamaelirium japonicum. The sequence continues at coordinate 10,991,016 of OX393549.1, read as the reverse complement.
GGAGAATGGACCTAGCAGCAATGATGATGATTGCCGAAGCGGGGAGGAGGCGGCAAGGGCGTGCATGTGACCAGTGCCTGATAGCTCCAACAGTAGAGGTGACATTGTGCTTATCAATATGCACGGGATGCTTTGGGGACACATCCCATATTTCTTTATTTGTTAAGTTGTGGGGTACGCGTTGGTAATTGCGGGGTGCAAATAGCAATATCCTCGAGAATATAGAGGAGGTAGCGCTGATGGGTGCGACTCTAAATTCTGGTGGCATTAAGGTTGGACAAATTGTGATGTCGTCTGGTCTCAAAATCCTACGAATTTCGTTTACCTAGGAATCATGCACAATTGGTCCAATGAGATTTTGATACTGCTCCAGGAATGAATGTGACATGTAATTAGCCGATAATGACCAAATTAGCGGTCTAGTTTTGGGTTAAACGGGTTCGGGTCGTGAACGGGTCAACACAGCTAACCCAATTAGTAATTTGGTCGGGTCTGAGTTTTTTTGTCTATATCCTGTTTGACTTGAGAAGACTTGTTTAAAATTCAACGGGTCGAGTTGGGTCGGGTCTACCCGCGACAATCTGATAACTGAGTAGCCGATGGATTTTGGCACTAATGATAAACCCGGTCCAATTTAACGAACGGTTGTGCAAGACTAAATCACAGCTTGTGATGGCCTGAAGACTTTTGGGTCGTCCATGCATCGATTGGCTTGTAAGTTGTAATCGTTGGATCACCAAGGGACAGCTCTGATTCAGTTCCCGGTACATTAAAGAGATCATAAAACCCATTGTCACCCAATGTACTAGTGCCGGAAACTTTGGGTTTGAATCGTTGAATCACCAATGTACAACTATGATTCAGTTCAAATTTTGTATGTAAAAGTTTTATATATAACATATGATTCATTAATTACTAGTAAGGTCTAAACTGGTTAGTCTGGGAGGTTAACATGTCTAAATAGTCTGTGTCTTGCCAACAAAGGTGAACATGTCGTATCGGGTCTGGTCGTGTCAACTGAGTACGACTCATGAAATACATGGGTCTAGCGGGTCTTGTCAGATCTATCCATTTATAAACGAGTTGGGTACGAGTTTATGGTCTATACACAATAAGTTAAATGGGTCGTGCTTGGGTAGAGGTGGGGTTCCGGACCCGACCCAAAACCAGACATGGCCCTTGCAACAACGAATCAGAGTGACAAGAAAAAATCCTTAATTAAAATAGTGGGGCCCATGCATGAATAGTATTATGATTCGAATTCAGGACCACTGTAACAATGAATCGACATGAACATGCATCAATGGTCGGGATTCGCACATGCAAACAAGGCCACAACGACCTTTCAAACCTGTTTGTATATGGTCAACATGCTAACTAGTAAAGTAAATTGAGTAAAAGTTTTACTTCGCTGCTACTTGGATCCAAAAAGTTATAGTAAAGTAAATGGCATGGGATTTATTGGTAGCGAAAAATTTTTACTCTGAAAACGCCAATTAAAACTTTGGGCAAAATTACAAAATCCGCTCCTTCTGTATTTATCCCCCTCTGTCAAATTTTATTCATAAAATATCATTTTCCTAATAAGCATAAGCAGGACCGGCTTAATACAAGTTGAGGCCTAAGGCGAAAACTCTAACCAGATATTAATGTAAATAAATTAATTAAATCATTATATAGTAAAAAGTTTTTATTTTATATGTGGTCTTAGAGATTTTTTTGAAGTTCTGGATTATTGAACTAGGATGCGGTCTTTCTTCTTATTGGGCCTTAGGTTGTTTTAGTAGGTTTGGATCTTGGGGGCTTTTTTAAACATGAGGCCTTAGGCGACAGCCTTATGGTCGAGCTAGCCCTGAGCATAAGTTAAATATTCTAAAACAATTTTGAGTTTTTTTGCAAATTGATAAAGGATAAAGCTTAAAAGTAGGCGGAGGAGGTTAAATGCAGATAGAGCATAGCTCGATCAGGGATCAATTTGTTCAAAAAAAAAGTTAAGGGACCAATATTAAAAGCAATGTATAGTTCAGAGGAGGTTTTTGTAATTTCGATATAGTAGTAGAAGGGTTCCGTGGACCCATGGGCCTCGTGATACTCCTCGTCCGTCCTACCTCCTACGCTCCGACGTTTCTTCAGCCGCCACGAGAAAGAAAGAGAAAGTTCGCTCCATGGTGTCCATACTGCAAGTCCAGATGAGCATCTCTGTTCCCGCCATCAAATGAGAGAGAGAGAGAGAGAGAGAATCCCCACCCGTAAATCCGTCTTTTTTTTTAATGAATTTTCAAGAACTGTTCCTTAATTTGTCCAAGAACTGTTCCTCGATCAATTAAAGAGACAGCCCTCGATCTTTTTCAAGAGTTTTTTTTTCAATTTTTTTTAATAATTTTTTTGACCTAGCTCTCATATGATGGAAATCTGTGCTTCTTCTTGATGCTTTCAACTTGTTTCCAACCGATCAATGGATGACCCATCGGAGTTTACCCCATCGGCCGAGCTGCTGCTTTGCAGGATAAAACCCCCACCTGACCACCGCTCTAATCCCTTAGAGGCTACTTGGCTCGCCAGCAGATGCTCAAGCGTCGTTCTCCCTTAGAGGGACCTATCAGCATGTAGTGGCATCCAGTGTTGTCAGGACGATGAGGCGCACCTGAGGCGCAAGGGGTCACTGGAGCTTGAGGTGCAAGGCGCGCCTTAGTGTGTAAAGCACAAAAATGTATAATTTACTTTAAAAATTAATAGTGATTGTCAAAAAAATTATAAAATTCATTAAAAATTTATATTTTATGAAAAAAAAAAATATGACCATTATTCAATTAAATCAACACAATAAAGACATACAATAACTCATACCTAGTGTGGTCATAAAATGAATAATTTATTATATGCAACATGCCAACATCGATTATACTCATAAAATAAAGACATACATTACTCATAAAGTGATAATTGATATGTGAGAAATCATAAACAATTAGTAACAAAATCATCCATGATAAGTTAACATATCGATTGGCTTACTGCAGGACCGCGGGCATCCACAGGTAGTAGGTCGTCCTCACAGGGAGAGAGAAAGGAAGGGGAGGAGGAAGGAGGGCCCGAAGGGGCCACGGGCACTTGCACGCATAGAGAGAGCGAGAAGTGGGGCTTGCTAGTCTTGCAGGGGAAGGGGCTGCAGGCGGACCAGGGAGAGAGAGAAAGAGAGGTCGCGGGGCTACAGGTGGACCAGAGAGAGAGAGAGAGAGAGAGAGAGAGAGAGAGAGAGAGAGAGAGAGAGAGAGAGAGAGAGGTCGCCGCTGGTCGTGGGCACCTTCACCACGCAGAGAGCGCAGGGGAGGGAGGGCTGCCTACGGAACAGGGGAGAGAGAGAGAGAGAGAGAGAGAGAGAGAGAGAGAGAGAGAGAGAGAGAGAGAGAGAGAGAGAGGGAGGGATCGCTGCTCCTTCACCACGCAACGAACGTAGGGGAGCGGGGCTGCCAGCAGACCAGGGGAGAAAGAGAGCGAGAGAAAGAGAGAGAGAGGAGGAGGAGGGGCCACTGCTCCTTCACCACACAGTGAGCGCAGGAGAGCGGGGCTGTCGGCGGACCAGAGAGAGGAGGAAGAGGAGGAGGGCGGACTAGAGAGAGGAGAACTCACCTTGGTGATGGAAGCTTGGAACCCCACGAGCCGTTGAACCCTAAAATGAATCGCACCCAACAACCTCAGTTTTATTCAGGCCTAAAAAAAATCGAAAAAATAAAAACAAAAAAAACTGATAGAAGCACAGGCGCACGCCTGTCACCACCCGGCGCCTGCGCATAAGGCGCGCCCAGACCCTTGCCTTGCTGCGCTCACCTCATCAGAAGCTGCTTGAGGCAGATATGGCCAATTTGCCTTGAGGCGTGCCTGAGGCACTCACCTCAGTGCACCTTAACAACACCGGTGGCATCGACATGTCACACATACTGAGGATAGTCCTTTATAAGGTCAAGTTTTGGCTTGAGAATGTATTTTCTCTGTTGATAACTTCTATTTCTCTACTTTTTATAAAAATATTTTTATAAAATTAAATTAAAAAATTCTTTCACTTTTCTCCCTCCTTCTTTTCTATGTGTGAGAGCACAGAAGAAGCTTATGAGAACCGTGATTGTTGTAGTGATTGATCAAACACAAACCCTCATTTTTCTCACCTCACACCCCAGGGATTGGTCTTCAAAATTTCTAGGGTGTGACACCACTTTTTCTGCATCACTGTAGGTACCAAAATTAGCCCACGGGTCGGACCTGACCCGCGTACGAACTTGGCCCGCACACAACGGTCCGTATGCGGAACTTGGCCCGCACACAATGGCCTGCATATGAAACAAACCAAACTCGACGCAAAATGGGCCCCATCGGACTCGCAACTCGAAGACAAAAAGGGGGCCCACCAGCCCCTTTCCTAAAAAAAAACATGCCCCTTCCTATGGGGAGGTGTGGCCGGCCAACAAGAGGGGCCGGATGGGGCCCACCGGCCCATCTCTCTTGGAAACCGTGCCCCCTCCCTATGGGGAGGTGTGGTCGGCCATAGGAGGGAAAGAAAAGAAAAGAAAAGAAAAGAAAAAAAAGAATCATAACCGTCTTGACGCAGGGGGAGATGGCGTGGATGTCTACATAACCGTATATCTGCGACGATCCCTCGATCCTATGGATAAGATAACGTTGTGTCACCATGCAATCGGAAGGTATAAAGATGGCAACTTATCTTCAAAGATCAAGTCATAACAAGCCCATAATCATCACCACAAAATAAGGAAAGGGATCAAATTTATTTCCTCCAAAAAAGGAAACAATATTTTGATGGTTATGGGGGGAGATATGGGATTGACTCAAAAAATCACAATCATATCTCTTCCAACTTCCCCCCTTTGCCTATAAATAGAAGGGGTGGAGGAAGGCATCAAAGGTCAAAAGCTAAAGATAAAAAAGCTCTACAAAAAGGGGGCTCCAATGCTTGAAGATCGAAGGTTTTGCGAGGAACGAGAAGGTGCATCCCCAACAAAGCAGAGTTACCCATCAAAGTCCTCATCAAAGCGAAGGCCTTGCACTCGAAGATCAAACCTTCGACTCCTCGCACGAAGAAGAAAGCTTGGAGAATAAGGCCCGGAGTCGTTATCACCCCGACGTCTCCAACGATTTTCATCAACTCCGAAGATGCCAAAAGCAAAGGCCGGAGGACAAGATCGAAGCCGACAACACCCCGTCGTCTTCAACAAAGGCATCGACTCCTCTCACGAAGAAAAAAGCTTGGAGAAGAAGTCCCAAAGTCGATGCTACCCCCGCCGTCTTCATCAACAAAAGCCAACGCTACAACCGTCACACGAAGATCGGTGCTACTCCCATCGTCTTCATCAATAAAAGCCGACACTACAACTGTCGCACGAAGATCGGTGCTACCCCTATCGTCTTCATAAACAAAAGTCGAAGCTATAACCGTTACATGAAGATCGGTGTTACTCCCGCCGTCTTCATCAATAAAAACCGACGCTACAGCCGTCGCATGGAGATCGGTGCTACCCCTGTTGTCTTCATCAACAAAAGCTGACGCTATAATTATCGCACGAAGATCGGTGCTACCCCTGTCATCTTTATCAACAAAAACCGATGCTATAACCATCGCACAGAGATCGGTGCTATCCCCGCCATCTTCATTAACAAAAGCTCTCAGTCACAGAGCTTCTCTCTCTAGATTCTTGGAGGAGGAAGTGGTGGTAGCCATGGGGGATCCCCTCAAGGGGGGCCCCTCCCTTCCATCCTCCCCCCGAGGGGGGGGAAAGGATCTAGGAGCAGATGTGAGGGAGGATAGGCTGGTGACTGAGGCGGAATTCCTCCCCCCACGAGCTCCGACTTTGAATGATTTCTTTTTGGGGGGTACTGGTATAAGCGGCTGTGGAAGAGCTAGATCTCGTTCTGGAGGTAAGGGTTCATTTTCCTTTTCTTCATCTGCCGATTTACAACTGGGAGGGAGATCGGTCCAGGGTAGGGGAGCGTCGGGGTCTAAGGTGGATGGAGAAGGTGCATCCAGATTCACTGCTGTTCAGGGCTCTAGGGGTGATGGAGTTGCTCAGTCGGGCATAAATGTCGACATTTATGCAGCAATTGCTGCTGGATCTGGTCTTGGCGGATCTAGGCCTGATGATTTGTGCTCGGGAATTGCAGAGGAGTTCCCCTCACTGCCTCAACAAGGGTGCAGTTCGCCTAGCAGGGAAGGGTTTCGAGTCTTGAAGGAGGTGGGGCAACCTGAAGAGTTATCTAAGAAGTGCGCATTGCCGGAGGCACTGACTGTGGAGGATGTTTCAGAAGCTGCGCAGCATCCCCAGGGGGCTGATACAATGCATGGAAGGTGCTCGGCAGAAAGACTGAATGAACCTTTTTCTGTTCCTGGGTCCAATCGGGGTAAGGATTGTTCAGGTAGCAGTTCCAGACAGGGAGGAGTACAGCATAACTCCTGGTTTACTTCTCCTATAGTGCACAAGGATGTTACCAGCAAATCCAAACTGCGATATATTGCTCCCACTTTACTGGGTAAGAAAAAAGTGGCTGTATGTCCTATAGAGGAGGTTGAGAAGAATCAGAAAAAGTGGGAATTGACGCTGATCGGGTATGTGCTGGAAAGGAGACCCTATTATGTGCATCTTAAAGCGCAGTTGATGAAATTGTGGAAACCAAAAGGGAGCACGGAGATTCTCTCTAGGGAAAATGGAGTGTTTTTGTTCAAATTTGGCATTGTTGAAGATTTTGTCCAAGCGGTGGAGGGAGGTCCTTGGCACATAGATGGTAGACCTCTGGTGTTGAAGAAGTGGGATAAGGGGATGAGTTGTGAACGCGATTTGCTGTCTAAGGTCCCCATTTGGGTGAAATTCCCGAATCTTCTAGTCGATTTATGGTCTGAAGATATTCTGAGCCGTATGGGTAGCACTATCGGTATTCCGCTGTATATGGATCAGGCTACTACTGAACAATCGCGAGTTAACTTTGCCCGATTTTGTGTTGAGATAAGTGTGGAAGATAGTCTACCCCCTGAGGTTGAGGTTCGGGATAGCAAAGATAAGCTTCTTTCTATTCAGAAGGTTATCTATGATTGGATTCCCCATCGTTGCAGGGCTTGCAAATCTTTTGATCATCTCGAAGCGAATTGTATGAAGCATCCTCGTATTGGATCGGAATGGAAGAATTTGGGTCAGAAGAGAGAACACCAGTTTGAGTGGAGACCAAGAGCTCCTCCTAAGGCTGATAATCCGTCTGTGGTTGTGGAGGGTGGTAGTATTAACAGTCTGAAGGATGATCGGGATTGGACCTCAGTGGGTAGGTCTAATTCGGCTCGAAGGAAAGGAAAGGAGCCAATGGGGGTGGCAGGATCGGATGATAATCGCTTTGGGCTTCTGCGGGCTATAGATGAAGGGACAGGGGATGTATCGGATGAGGTGCGGTGCATGGGTAGGAAGTCTGATTCTGATGTTCAAGGTGTGAATATCTTCTCAGTTGCAGGTGAGACGGATTTGGAGCAAATACCGGCTGTGGAGGCAGGGGGTTCAGAACCAGATGGGCTTAGTAACAAGTCTACTCAGGAACTCCCAGGTTCTGGGGATATGGCTTCACCGCAAGGTAATAGGCAGGCCTTGCAGAGGGATAAAGCTACTGCGATTAATCCCAAGAAATCTCGGATGCTAAAGAAGGGATTGAGTAGGTCCCAATCTGTCAGGGTCAATGTGCAAGGAGGAGTTGATTCTGCACCAGATGTGAGTGATGACAATGTTATCGGGATTCTTGGCTCCTTGGGAAAATTAGATGTGCGTTCAGGAGGAGAGGAAGGTCTGCTAGGAGGCATTGCGGTTCCAGTTCCTGATATTTTCTCTATTATACCTAACCCAAAGACAGTTTCAACTCAGAATCCAGAGCCAATTATTCCTAAACCTTCTGGTAGACTTGGAAACCGTAGTCAATCTGGGGCAGGTGCAGCTCGGGTTGATTCTTCTTCTTCTAATCTATGACGATTATGTCCTGGAATGTTCGTGGCATTTCCAGGAAGGGGAAGAGAGGGGAACTTCTTAGAATGTTTAGATCTTTTGCAACAGATTGTTGTGGGATTCTAGAATCTAAGATTAAAGGTGGTGACTATAAGAGATTGAAACTTCTGGTTCCTAGGGGCTGGAGCTGGATAGGGAATGGTCTTGGTAAAATTAGGCACCGGATTATTATCCTCTGGAATAAAAGCTGCTGAAATTTGTCGAATTTCTGCATTCACCAACAGCACATCACTTGTGAAGGCCTTCACTCTAAGACTGGGCAGAGTTTTCTGTTATCCTTCATCTATGGCGCAAATTTGGAAAGTGGCAGGCAAGATCTTTGGCAGGAGCTGATTAGGCTTAGTAGGGGTTGTGGGGAAAAGCCTTGGATCCTTCTCGGTGATTTTAACACGGTCAGAGTGGTTGAGGAGAAGATTGGGGGTAGAAATATTCCTTTACCGTATTTGATGAGATTTAATGCGGCTCTAGACCTGGCTCAGCTCACTGATTTAAAGGCTAATGGGTTTCGGTTCTCTTGGTCTAATCGTCAGGAAGGAGGTAGGAGAATCCTGGGCCGGTTAGACAGGGGCTTGGTAAATGGAAGCTGGATAGGTCTTTTTCCAGATTCTTATGTGACTGCACTACTGTCGGGTACTAGTGATCTTTCACCCCTTATATGCTATTGGGAAGGTGACTGTAACTGGGGACCGAAGCCCTTCAGGTTCTTTAATAGCTGGTGTAAGCGAGGTAATTTTTTGGAGGTAGTAAACCGCATTTGGGATTCTACTCCTTTTGGGATGCCTCAGTTTCGACTGATACACAAACTTAAAGAATTGAAGATGGCTCTTCGTGGTTGGGATAAATCTTTCTTAGGTGGTGGGTGTAGTGCATCTATGAAAGTGGCTTCGATCAAGAGGGATTTGGATGGTATTCAGGCCCGGCTGCAGGTAGAGCCTAAGTCGGTCTTATTAGCTCAACAGGAGAAAGTTTTGGTGGATGAATTGAACCTTTTCCAAGCTGAGGAAGAGGCTAATGCCCGTCAACAATCTCGAGTCAGCTGGGTTCGATTGGAGGATCGGAATACCAGGTTCTTCCATTCTAGAGTCAATGCCAATCGGAATACTAATGCTATCTTATCCTTGGTGAATGCGCAGGGTGTTACTATTAGTAGACCTGTTGATATTCAAAGTGAAGCTTGTGGGTATTTTGCTGATAGTTTTTTTCATGAGACAGAGGTTTTGACCTTCCAGCATATCCCTTTTAGAAGAATCTTAACTCATTCTGCTGCCGGTTGGGTTGAAAGTCAAATTACCCGTCAAGAATTAGACTATGTGGTGGCTTCCTTGGATGGTGACAAAGCTCCAGGGCCTGATGGGTTTAATGGCCAATTTTATAAACACTGCTGGTTGTCCATTAGAGATGATGTTTGGGATGCTGTCTCTAATTTTTTCAATTCGGGCAAGCTACTGAAGGAGATTAATCATACTTTCATAGCGCTTATTCCGAAGAGAATCAATGCCTCTCAGCTGAAGGATTTTAGGCCTATCGCTCTGTGTAATACCATCTATAAGATTATAGCTAAGATTTTGGCGAATCGCTTGCAGGTGTTCTTATCGGAAATTATTTCTACAAATCAATCAGCTTTCATACCGGGCCGTAGCATTTCGGATAACATTCTCCTGGCTCACGAATTAGTTTGAGGCTGAAGCGTGGTCCGAAACGTGCTTGTGTTAAGATTGACATTGCGAAGGCGTATGACAAAGTTAGCCGGTCTTACATCTTGCACGCTCTTCATTGTATTGGGTTTGGTAGAAGGTGGATCTCCTGGATTCAAGAATGCATTTCCTCGCCATCTTTTTCTGTGATTCTCAATGGTTCTCCCTTTGGTTTTATTCGTTCAACCCGGGGCATTCGGCAAGGTGATCCCTTATCTCCTTATCTATTTTCCATTGTGATGGAGGGATTAACGTTAGCTTTGGATATTGGATTGGAGTGCAAAAGGTGGAAGAGTTTCAGTGTGGGATCGGCTCCTTGTATTTCTCATCTATTATTTGCGGATGATCTGATGGTTTTCTCTTCGGCTTCCTTGTCTTCTATAATTGGTTTAGATTCTATATTGGAAGAGTTTGGCAGGGTACGGGGTTGATTGCTAATCAGGATAAAAGTTTGATTTACTTGTCTAGGGACGTGACTAATGGTCAGGATTTAGCTGAGAGCCTGGGCGTGGCAATTGGTAATCTTCTGGTTAGATACCTGGGTATTCCTCTGTTTTCGGCTAGGAAGAATCTGCGTTTGTTTTATCCGCTGGTGGAAAAGTTTCGTGTGAAATTAGCTGCATGGGAAACCAACAAACTATCCTTCGGAGGGAGACTGTTGCTGATAAAGACAGTCCTTTTTGCTTATCTTTACTATTGGGCAGCAGTTTTTATCATTTCGACATGTACTAGACTTTTGCTTGAACGATGGATGTGGAAATTTCTGTGGGGATCTTCATCGGTTCATGTTAAATGGTCTGAGGTGTGCCTCCCATTTGATGAAGGAGGGCTGGGTATTCGGAGGATTTTTGATATTAGTAGGGCCAGCTACCTGAAGCTTGGATGGAATTTCCTTAATGATAAAGACAATCTCTGGTCCAGATGGATGAGGGGTAGGTATATGGGTCAACAGTCATTCTGGGAGGTGAATGCCTCCCATTCCGCTTCTTCGGTTTGGAAGGGTATTCTCAAGTTGAGGGAAGATATCTCTCGTCATATTCGCTATTGTATAGCCGATGGCAGTACCATTGACAGGTGGCGAGACCCGTGGGTGGAGGGGCGTAGTCTGGTGCAAATAGTGGGCATTCATTCTATACCAGACTTGCAGTATGGTTGGTCTAATCTCAGTGGGTGGATTGAGGAGCGAATGTGGAACCTTCCTCACCCCAACAATCGAGCTCTTGTAGAGCTATTTTCCATGATTCAGGAAATTCCCATTGAGCAGGAGGAGTTGGTGGATTCAATGCATTGGGGGAGTCGGAATTCTGGTATTTTTTCACTCCGAGCAGCTTGGGATGCTATTCATCATTCAGGGATTATTAAGAGTTGGGCCAAGGTGATTTGGAATCCGATTTCACCTCCGAATCACAGTTTTTGCACCTGGAGGGCTGTTCGGAATAGGTTAGCAACTATCCCTGTGGATACAAAGACGAGGTATTTCCTTTGTCAATAGATGTTGTCTTTGTGAAAAGGATGAGGAGCATATTAAACACCTATTTTTTAGATGCTCTTGGGTTTCTGGTGTGTGGAATAAATGCTGTGGCATTATGGGTTGGAGTATATTAGAGACTGTGCTTACCATTAAAAAAGTTTGTCGCTTCCTGGTGGCCATGCCTAAGGGACCGTGTCGTTTGGTTGGGCAGCTTCTTCTCACTACATTTGTATCAGTGATTTGGGGGGAGAGGAATAGCCGGATGTATGATGGGGCCTATTGTTCAGATTCTATTATCTTGTCTAAAGTTGCGGCTCGTTTCGTGGAAATCATGCTCAATTGCTCGAATATCAAAGTCATTTCCTTGTTGGAATCTTTAGCCAAAGACTGGTCCCCGTTCATCCATACTGAATTTAGAACTCCTGGGGAAGAGAATTTAGAGACTCCTGAATCTAGAGGCAGTCTACAAGGTCAGTAAGCAAGCCTTGCTGATTCTGTAGTATTCAGATGCAGTGTGCTAAGACTGTTCTGTGGGAGCTGATGATGGGAACCTTGATGATGCTGTGAGATGTGACTGCTGTTGTTGGTTGTTTTTGCTGTGATTGGTAGGTGCTGAGTAGCTGGGAGGAGCCGCACCTGAGTTGTAGCAGGGGTGGTGATTGTAGTCTACAGTTATGCTGGTGCTGATGTTACTACTTTGGGAGGAGCTGGTTTTTCTTCTGGGACTGCCTAGCTGCTGCCGGCTTTGCTGGACTGCTCAGTGGTTGAGGCCAGGTGAGGGACTCAGCGACATCTCTTGGTAGTAGTCGATCCTAGAACTTGTGGGAGAAGAATCCTTGGCGAACTCTGGAGGGTCCATGGCCTGCTGTAGATGAGAGGACCGGGATGCCATGTTTGGGTTTTGTTCTTGGTGCTATTTTGTTGGGGAATCAGTTTTGGGGAAACTTACCATTGGGGAAATTTACCTTGGGAAAAATTACCTTGGGGAAACCTTACATTGGGGAAACATTACCTTGAGCTTTCACTGATTGAGGAGCCTTGCCTTCTTCCGAGTTTGAGATGTTGTGTTGAGTGAGATTAGAGAATGGAGGGTCTGTCTTGCTAACCTCCTGTGGGAGATCTGGAACATAACTACTACCTACTTTCTGTGGAGATTCTCAGACGGTTGATGTATGATCGTCGCGCTTTGGAGGGCCCAAGCCCTTCTAGTTCCTTGTCCATTGCAGGGAGCGGATGCTGTAGTTTTTGCTGGTATTAGCGGACCTGCTATTTGCTTTGCTGCCGAGCTTGAGAGGTGCAGCATTTTTGGAGGTTCAGCGCCTAGGTAGATGTTTGGGGTGCAGAAATTTGGCTATTTTGCTGCATAATTGCTGCTGGGGTTGGTTTTCTGAACTGTCGAGCTGTGGGTATGGTGGAGCAGTCTTAGTTCTCCCTTGTTGCTGCTGTGCTATGCTGTTTGCTGCAGTCAGCAGTGGCTGTTCTATGGGAGCTGATGCTGTGATCCTTGATGCTGCTGAGCTGTAGCTGCTTTTTGGGGTGTGAATGCTTGGTGTCTGCGCTTCTTGGGCCCAAGGCTTTCTTGAACCTCTTACTGCAGTAGTTGTGAGTAGCTGTGTAGTAGGGGTTTAATTCCTTCTATTGGTGATACTGCTGTTACAAGTTGAGCCTTGGGTTGAGTGGTGTTGAGCCTTGGGATTTCTGGAGGGCTTAATGCTTTTTTGTACCTGGTGTTGCTGTAGATGGGAGGAGCTGGTCTCGGTTCTGGGACTGCTGATAGCTGCTGTTGGCAGTCCTCTTGCTGTTGGGGATGGTGGGTATAGCAGTCGAATCTTGGGCTAGGAGGAGTAGAGATCTTGGCAGTTTGGAGGGTCCATGACCTGTTGATGATGAGAGGTCCGAGATGCTTTGTTCGGGTTTTAGTGTGCTTTGGCTGTTGGGTGCTGGAGATTTCTGGGTAGGTGGCTTAGCTGCTATCTATCTTGGTGTTTTTTCTTGGGGAAGTCACCTTGGGGAAACTTACCATTGGGGAAATTTACCTTGGGGAAACTTTACCTTGGGGAAACTTTACCTGGGCCTTTTTATGGGCGATGATGTCTTCCAAGTATGAGACATCGTGTGCAGATTGAGATTAGCATATGGAGGGTCTATCTTGCTTGCCTCCTGAGGGAGATCTGGAGACAGGCTTTCTCTCTGAGGGAGTTACTTTGACGGTGATGATCTGTGGTGATGATGATGACCGTGGCGTTTTGGAGGGCCCAAGCCCTTCTAGTTCCTCGTCGATTGCAGGAAGTGTGAAGTTGGGTGCATGGGAGAGTCTTCGGATGCTAAAGGCGAGATAAATTGGTTGTTTGAGACCTATGCAGAGGGCCTCTTTATCTCCTTGCATATTAGTGGTCTTGGGGTTTGTTTTTTGGGGTTTACCTAGTCTTTTATTATAGGATCCAGAACCTTTTGGTAGCAACCTTGTTGGTATGCTTACTAAAGGGATCGAGAGTCCTGTAACTCATTTTGGTGAGCTAGAGCTCTCACAATTTGGGTTAGAGTTGAGTGTGACCCTAATAGGTGTAGTATCTACTTACTCATCCTGAGTTAAGCCGAGGTCTGTAACTGATTCTTTTCTCCAGTTATATAATATATTAGCTTTTTACCTCTCAAAAAAAAAAAAAAAAAAAGCTCTCAGTCAGGCTTCTCTCTCTAGATCCAGAGCTTCTCTCTCTGGATTCCTGGGAGATCTTGGCATCCATCCTCTCTTCCCCATTTGGGGGCGGAGATGAAGCCCCCCCAAGGCCCGGATCGCTGTAGATCTAGAGGAGGGACGGCAGGGAAGTCACCTTGTGGTTCTTCTCTTCCTTCTTTATCTGATACCCACGGTTTCAGATCTGGAAATGAGGATCAGGCAGTTGCGGATGGTGAGGCTCGGGTAGATCAGGAGGACTCTTACCTACTTCCTAGTGCTCCCTCCTTAGCAGATTTTGTGGAGGCGGGCAGCTCTTTTTCTGCTAAGGGGCGTGGAGGATGTGGGAGATCTCCTTCTGTTTCAGTTGCCAGAGGACGGGATGGTTCGGGTCTTAGATCTGGAGACTCGGTTTCCAGATCTGGAGGATTGGAAGCGAGATCTAGTGCAGGATCCAGCTCCAAAGATTTGGGATATCGGACTCCAGATCTGGCCCGTAGGGATTCCGGATCTGGAGACTTTAGATCTGGACCTGCGTTTGGTGTTGCTGTAGTGGCTGGTGCTGCGATTGGTGTTGCTGCAGTTGCTGGTGCTGGGATTGGATCGCAAGAGGGCAGCAGAGCAAGCGTTTCTTCCCATGGTACTGCTGGTACGGATTTTGTTCACCCGAGCTCGGGTATTAGGCCTGGGGTGATCTCTGAAGTTAGTGATGGGGTGGGCAGGAATGATTGTTGTGAATTGGGAGATCCGAGCTCTTTTCCCCCCCTCAATTATTCCCCTCACAGCCCCCGTTCCTCCCCCCAAGAACCGGTGGGTGAGAGTGTTGGTGCACAGGCTGGTAAGTCCTTTGTTGATACAGCTACAGCTAGTGCAGGCCAGGTGTTTGTGGGAGGGTCTGAGAGAGTTAACTTTGCTGGTGGTGTTGGTCATGTTGGTTCTTATGACCAGCATGTGCTTGTTGGTTTTACCGAACGAGATTCAGTCATACGGCCAGGCCCAAGAAGCTCTAAAATGAGGTATATAGCTCCATCAGTTAGAGGAACCAAGAAGGTAGCTGTTTGTCCAGTCGAGTAGGTCGAGAAAAATCAGAAAATGTGGGAGCTAACTCTAGTGGGATATGTGCTGGGAAGAAGGCCCTATTTTTTGCATTTGAAGGCTTTGTTATTGCAAAAGTGGAGGCCAAAGGGAAGCTTTGAACTACTTTCTCGTGATAATGGTATTTTCTTATTCAAGTTTGGGTGCGAGGAAGACTATACCAAAGCCTTGAAGGGAGGACCATGGCAGGTTGATGGTAGTCCGTTAGTTTTGAAAAAATGGGTGAAGGGTATGAATTGCGAACGGGATCTTCTAACTAAGGTTCCGATTTGGGTGAGGTTTCCTAACCTGTTAGTGGATCTATGGTCTGAAGAATTGCTAAGCCATATGGGGAGTATCATCGGGGTTCCATTGTATATGGATCAAGCTACTACAGATCAATCCCGGGTTAGCTATGCCCGTTTTAGTGTGGAAATCAACGTGGAGGATCCTTTGCCTAAAAAGGTGGAAGCCAGAGATATCAAAGACAATCTTCTATCCATCCAACCAGTCTTATATGACTGGATCCCCCCAAGATGTCGTGCTTGCAAATCTTTCGATCATGGCGAAGGAAACTGCAGTAAACATCCTAAAATTGGAGATCAGTGGAAGAAGAATGGGCTGGCTTTTGCCAAAGGTGGCTGGAAGGGGAGAAATCTCTAGTGGAAACCGGTGCCTCCAAGGGAGATAAGGGGGTCTTCTCCCCCTTTGACGTCTCTAATTCAGCCTAATGTAGGCGAACATGAGTGGACACAAGTGGGCAGATTTGATAGACGGAAAGGGAAAGAGCAAGTGCTGGGTGGCTCGAGGGGATCAGGCAACCGTTATAGTCCTCTGAGGGATTTTGATGAAGTGGCTGAGGGGATAGCAGGTGTTGTTGGTAGGGAGGATGCAGGTGCCGCAGTCGAGGGAGTTGAATCTGCAACAAAAAGAACTCAAGTTGGTGCTGGCACTGCTGCACCTGTGGCATTTTTTGATGTTACGCAGTCCCGGGGAAGTATTGATGTGGTCGTAACAAATCCTGTTGGTATGCCGTAGGCTGATAGTGTTAGAGATGTGGGGAGTGTTGAGGTAAGTGCTGGAGCAACTGATGTTGCTGTGCACAATGCTGAGGTAGCTGTGGGAGCTATAATTGCTGAATCGCATGAGAAGGGAGTTGCTTTGCTACAGCCTGATGTTGACACAGCAGAAGGGGCTGGTGCTACTGATGTTACATACACTAAAGATGTTGCAGATGTTCTGGTAACAGTGGATGTTATAGAGTCAGAAGATACGGAAGAAGAGGGTGTTACAGAGTCAGAATCCGGTGAAGTAGATGCTGATTCTGAGGCTAGTGCTATCCCAGAGGATGCTGAGGTGGGTGCTCGTTCTGTTGATACTATCAAATCTGATGTTGGCCCGACATTGGATGAGGCATTGGTTATTGTTACGCACTGTGCGACTGCTGCAGTTGCTGGAGGCACTGCAGTTGATAGTGTTACACAACCTGCTGATGCTGTTACACCAGGGATTGCAGATGTTATGCTAGCAACTACAGGGGCTGCTTCTCGAACAGAGAGTACAGCCAGTGAGGGTGAGAGACCGATTGTTGTAGCTCTTGCCAGTAGGAGTGGGGTCGTAGTTGGAGGCGCATCGAGGCATCCTAGCCGGCGATTCAATCGAGAAGAAAGTCCCAGCTTATCAATTCTTGTGCTTGAACGGGCCCATCGGAAGGCCTTGGCTAAGGGTGCAGCGGGGTTATCTGGTGGGCAGACGATAGGTATCATGCAGGACTTCGGTGTTGAAGATGGGGAGTTTCCAGTTCGAGTAGAGGAAGATCCAGATTCCTTTGCTCAATACAAGAAGCTGCCCCCCCCCATCTTGCCAACCTTCCTGCTGTCCTCACTGTGCCAAATTCAGCGATTGAATCGACGTCCTGAGCCAAAGAATCTTGGCCTAAGGGTCAATCTGATAGGGTTACAAGGAGTAGGGGGGCTAGCTGATGTTGTCTGGTTTCTGTTGCCGTTGCTCTTTGGTGTTTGTGTGTTTTGAGTAGTCCTCTAGTCTGGGGACTACCTTGTTGGTTTGCTCCCTGTGCGATGAGGTAGGGTTTTTGTTGTTGATGTGGCCTCTATGGTCGTGTGGACTGCTTGCTCTTACAGAGACAAGCCGTAATCTGTATCTGTATCTGTCGCTTTTGTTTTTGATTTAATATATTCATTTTTTACCTCCCCCCAAAAAAAAAGCCGATGCTACAACCGTCGCACGAAGATCAGTGCTACCTCCGCCGTCTTCATCAACAAAAGCCAATGTTACAATCGTCACATGGAGATCGGTGCTACACCTGCCATCTTCAAAAGAAGCCTTCGACTCCGATCACGCCAAAAAAGCCTAGAGAAGAAGAAAAGCAAAGCCGATGCCACAACCATCACACGAAGATCGGTGCTACACCCGCTGTCTTCAAAAGAAGCCTTCAACTCAGATCACACTAAAAGCCCGGAGAAGAAGAAAAGCCAAAGACGATGCCACAACCATCGTCGAAATCCATCCTCAAGAAGCTGAAAAAATAAAGAAGCCTTAGAAACGTAGCCAGCGCCGTTCGAGAAGAAGATCAAGCCAACACCAAAGCAAAAGCCAACGCAAGAAGCCGAAGCAAAAGCACCGGTAAAGCCCACGCCAAAGTAACACACGTGCCAAAGCCAAGCACCTACGACGGTCATGAGCAAAGCACCGCACGTTCTAGCCAATACGATGCGAAGTCCGGAAGAACTAAAGTATCGCAAGCCTCTACCCATCTACGTTCAAGCGCAAGCGCCAAAGCAAAGCAAAATCCAGAGCCACGCCAAAAGCAAAGACAAAACCGAAAGCCAAATCCAGAGCCACGCCAAAAGCAAAGACAAAGCCGAAAGCCAAATCCAATGCCAGAAGTATGATCGACACCGCGAACCGACGATCAAGGATGCCAAAATCTATCAAGGGCCGAGGGAGATACGAAGACTAAGGAGCAAAGCCAAAAACCCCCTAGCCGAGAAAGCACGAAGCACGAAAAGGACAAAAGCAACGACGAAGACTCCTTAGCCTCTCAAGAAACCCTCACCCTGTAAAGATCTCTGTCATGGGCAACCCCTCAAGAGCTCTCGCACAAAGTAACGTGGATACACGGATCAAAGGGACCCTCTAGAGGATCTATCCCATAATTTTCTGATCAAATCTTCGCCGCACACGGCTCACCCCCGAGTCCCGACCTTATAATCTTTGTGTGTTCGAAATAAAGACAACCTGAATCTTTTTTTCTGCGCATACAGATTTCTGGCACGCTCGGTGGGACCATACTCTCCTTTCATTCGTACGTCTGAAGGAGTTGCCTTAAGTTTCGCCATGGCTGGGATGAACAATGATACGTTTGTTCCAAGCCTATCACTTGTCATCGAGTCTCTGTTACTCTGACACTGATATAGAAAACCCAGAGGATGACACTCCCCTGGTAGTACGCGTCTACACTCGACATACTCGAACTCTTGCGGACATCTTCACGCCAAAAACTTTTGCCAAAGAAGCTTGCCAAAGCACCGACGAGGCCTTGGTGCATGAAGAAACGAGCCTCGATCTTGGAAATTTGGGGAGGTCCATCCCCAACCCCGAACCTAGTTGGGTTCTCCAACGGACCTTGTACCTCCTACGTAGGGGGCAAATGTCCGTCATCAAGCAGAGACAAGTTGACACAACTACGTCTCCGACGACGACGTCGAGGATGCAGGCATGCAACACCAAGATGTCCTACGTCATCATCCTCCATCTACTCTCTAGCTCCTAGTCATGCAAGTGGGTGAATATATGGTGCAAATCACTCGGCTGGTGGAGGAGAAAGACTATCACATCAACGCTTTGCTCCAAAGGCTGAGTGTAAGGGATGCTCCGGTAGTTGATCAAATGTCGACCCCTCTAGTAGCTACTTCAACGCTATCAACGGCTTTCGCTCCAGCGGAGGTTATCTCTCATGTACCAATTCTGGTGGCTACACTACCACCAACGGTCACGACTATGACTGTATAACAAATACAGTCGTTAGTCGCCGACATGGTGCGCTCTCAAAGTGGTGGGCTTCCTCCAATCACAACTTCCTACTCCAAGCCACCAAAATTCCAGCACTTTAACGGGAAGGACAATCAAAGGCAACATATCGCCCATTTTGTTGAAACTTACAACAACGCTGACACATATGACGACGAGATGGTGAAATAGTTCATTCGCATCCTCAAAGGTAATGCTTTCGACTAGTATATTGATCTTCTTCCAGGATCCATCGATAGCTGGGATCAAATGGAAAGGGAGTTAATTCCTCAACCACTTCTACAACACTTGACGCATCATCAGCATGGTAGAGCTTGCCGCAATCAAGCAAAGGAAAGACGAGCCAGTGATTGACTACATCGACTGCTGGAGGAATCTTGTGCTAAACTCATGGGATCATCTGTCTAAAGACTCAACCATCGAGATGTGCACCCAAGGCATGCACTGGGGATTGCTCTATATCCTCAAAAGGATTAAACCTCGATCCTTCGAAGAACTATAGTGACTCGACTCATGATATGGAGCTCAGCCTAGCAAATCGTGAAAACTTAAAAGCCAAAGACTTTCTGAAGGTGGAAGAGAAGGATGAACCGGTGGCATCAAAGCAATCCAATATTGCTGACATCGTCTCAACTTCCAAATTGCTCAAGATCGGGGGCAAGTCGGACAAAGGCAAGGCCATCACAGCACCTTCGTAGCCTCAATGGCAACTGAGGATGACTCTTGAGGAGCTTGAAGCCAAGGAGTATCCTTTCCTAGACTCGAAAGTTTCCTCCATGTTTGATAAGTTGATGCAAGAAAAAATGATCGAGCTCCCGCCACCAAAAAGGTCGGAGCAAGCATATCGAGTCAACGATCCACTTTTCTGCAAGTACCACTGGATGGTCAGCCATCCTATCGATACATATTTTGTTTTCAAAGAAAAGATCATGGCACTCGCCATGCAAGGGATGATCGAGATCGAATCTGATGACATCGTCGCGACAAACATGACGTTAATCACTTTCGACTCCTTCCCACCAGTATTGATTGCTCCACAACGCACTTCAGCAAGGCTACACATCGTTTGTCAAGGACCGATGGCGAAACCATCTCCAAGAAGACAAAGACGGTATGCTCCTGTAGTACCCATGACAAAATCCTTACTGCCTTGTAGGCAGTCGGCCCTCATACAAACGCTCCCTCTTCCAAACGAAGCTATATCCTATCATGTGCTCAAAGCAAGAGATGAGCAATAAGACCCTGAAGTCAGCCTGATAAGCCAACCATCAAGTAAGTTTGACTTCTACATCTTCTACTCCAAGCCTCCTTCGATCCCAATAAAAAAAATCAAGCCAACCGGTTAGGAATCAGAAGATGAGTTGGTAGAGCCTCCAGAAAAGCAAGTCCTTCCGATCAAAGAAGAACCTTCGCAACACTAATTGTTTACCCTGGCGAGGAAGATCTTGGGCTATGGTGCCTCGAGGGAGAAGGCTACGATGATCAAGCTACATGATAGCATGTTTGGTCAACCACAAGCAAGATCGGGCGACAAGAAAACTCTCCGGAAGAAAGATCTGAAAGGAAAAGAATGAAGCTCCAGAGAAAAGTGCATCCACATTGCCTCTAACAAATATATCCAGAGCCGTTGACACTTCAGGAGTTCTTTCCCAATCGCTTTCTTGAAACAGATCAAGACTCAAGGTCTCATGCTGCATGATAGAAGTTCACCAAGTGCTCTGGGAAGGCGATGAAAAAAATGGCTCCAATATCGAAAGTATGGAGAGAAGCATCATCGCCAACGATAAGTCGTTCAGCGAGGCCGAAGCACACCTTGTTGACACCAAGTGCCACCAAGCCAAAGACCCCGTTGCAGAAGCTCCTCCAGTAAAATTTCAGTGAGCCCAGAAGGTCAAAACAGTTGTGAGGGATAAAATCTCTCCACTTGCAAAACCAATGCCATCTTCCGGCCAGACGATGCACGAAGATAAAGAAGCGCCAGTATCAAGACGAAAGGTTTGCATCAACTTCAAATCAAGCTCGAGGCTATATATTCCGTTGCCTACTCAAGCTGCTTCAGTCCTGCGGCTTGCACCTCAGTGGCTTCGCAAGCTAGGACAATCGCCTTCCACTTTAGCAAAGGAACCAGCATCACCATTCTCTGAGGCCAATTTTGTCACTTTGCAAGCGATGATATTGCCGTTGCATGGGTAACTACACGCCTCAAGCTTAACTGGACCTGCTGAGTACACCTGATCTGAGCAACTCGCGATTAAGCCAGAAAGCACTCGGGGGCAAAACATCACCGAGTTGATGTTCGAAGCCAGCTGCAACAAAGAAAGCGATGTGCATATGGGTCACTACCCTCAGCTACGATACCACATCGCCTAACAAAGACTCAAGCTCGCCTTCTCAAAAGTGGCGAACAAATTCTT
Organism: Chamaelirium japonicum; assembly: GCA_947650365.1. Classification (NCBI taxonomy): domain Eukaryota; kingdom Viridiplantae; phylum Streptophyta; class Magnoliopsida; order Liliales; family Melanthiaceae; genus Chamaelirium; species Chamaelirium japonicum. The sequence continues at coordinate 10,969,600 of OX393549.1, read as the reverse complement.
CAAAATCGCCAAGGCATCAGCTCCAGTTAAACTCCAGTCAATAAGATCTTCACTTCTAACTACATTGAAGCGAAGAATACGGGCGAAAACTGCGAACCAGTGACGACTCTGCCTACCAGCGGCAAGTCCCTCAAAAGGTATTATGCCTAGCGCAAGATTACCCCCCTTGCCAAAAAAAAAGGAATATACAAACTATGTACGACTTGATCCCTCTCAATAGGGTACATAGGCAACCTGTAAAGGTTCAGTCCAAACAAAAAAAAACAAACCACCATTCCAAAAGATGAGCCCAGAAAAGGTGCATAAGAAGTCCCTCAGATGCTGCCACAGCTCATCTCTCGAGGTATCCATGCGCTGCAACTCCGAAGGACGAGAAACCACCAGCTCTTGGTGCTTTATCAGCTTCTCCCGCTGCTTTGCAAGGTCCGCTGCAGAAGTCTTCTCGGTCACCCCCACTCTCTCTAGACGGGACTCCGGCTTCTAAAGCGATGCACAAGTAGCAAGTCGAAGTTCGTGAGGCACTAAAGTAGCTCTCCTTCCACGGCCTACACGCGCTGCAACTCCGTGGGTTGAGAAGCCGTCAGCTTCCAACGCGTCGCTAGCTCTGCACGCTGCTTCGCAAGGTCTGCTCCGAAAGCCTTCTTGATCGCCCCACCAGCTTCTGACGCGTCATCAGCTCTTCTCGCTGCTTCGCAACCTCTGCTCCAGAAGACTTCTTGGTCGCTCGAGCTTTCTCCAGAAGGGACTCCAGCTTCTGAAGCGACGCGTAAGTAGTCTCTAACTTCTTCTGTGCCCAAACCCATTCTGGCAAACGTGTGCTGCTCCTCCAATTGACGCTCTTCGTCCTCGGCCTCTGCCAACGCCAAGGAAGCATCCTCCTCCAGCGAAGCCTGTCACAAGCGATGAGCCTCGCCACCCTCTAGAAAGGTGTGCATACGCCCCATAAACATGGAGCCATCCACCTTGGAAGCTGCCAGACTCTCGCAAGACTCGGTCCCCTTAGACGCCACCAGCTCTTGATGCGTCGTCAGCTCTGCACGCTGCTTTGCAAGGTCCGCCCCGAAAAGCCTTCTAGGTCGCCTTTGCTCTCTCCAGACGGATTCCAGCTTCTGAAGCGACGTAGGAGCAATCTCCACCTTCTTCTACGCCTGAACCAACTCAGCCGTAGCAAGAACACGTGCATCTACTCTGCAAACAAAGAGTCGCCCGTCTTGAAATCCGCCAGGCTCATGCAAAAGCTCAGGCCCATATGAAGGTCACCAGTCCCTCAAAGTCAAAGACCCGAAGGACCGAGACTGCCACTGAAGTTGACTGCCACTGAAGTCAAAAATAACAACCCGAAGAATGGCAGATACCAGTAACAACCGCATCCTCCGCGACCTCCACGAAGCCAAAAAAACCATTGGAGCTGCCACCGAGGTCAAGATCGGTAAGCAGAAACGACCAAAGCAGTCTGCTCCTTGTTGATGCTAGTGGCTTTGTCTTCCTCCTCGCCAGACTCCAGATCTCCTATCTCAGTGTCCTTCAAGCTAGCATCAACATCGAAAGAGCTATCTCCATAAGCTTCCAATAACCCGTGGTCATCCAGAGAAACGTTTAGCCCGCCTCGCTCAGCCTTCCCAGGTGCAACCTCGCCAATTGCTCTGCTCCCACGGTAGACCTCCTCAATGATCCAGCCTGCCCTCGGAGGGACGAGACCTGCAAAGAGATGAAAAAATGCAAGTCAAATCAAGATGCAAAGTCAATTTTAAGAGAAAAAGTAGATCAAGGGTAAAAATCGAGAAGAAAAAACTCAGTCCGAAAAAAAAGAAAAGAAAAGGGAAAGAGGTGCATCCCGAAAAGGGGCCCGCAACCCCTTAATATGCTCGAACCGGAGAGGAGGCTAGAGCCCTAAAATAGAGCCGTTCGACCTCGTGCCCACCTGCGCCTCAACCCGTGCGCTAGCCCCGCCGCTGCTGTGCCACTTCGCGTCTGGATTGCGCCCCGTGCGCAGCCCGACCCTGCCTCCAGCCGACCGCATCTGCCCATGCACCGATAGTCCGCTCACAGCCGCCTTCGTCTGCAACAGACGCCGTCCGTCTCAACCTCGCCGTGCTCGTTCACCTCGACCTCTTCGCGTCCGTCTGCCTTGATCCCGCTGCAGCCGCGCCACCTACGCTACACGCGCCTCGCAGCTGCCACCGCCCGCTACTGCTGCGCCACTCTGACCCGAGCGCCGGACCTGCTGCCTCGCGCCCGCCTGCGCCTCACGTGCCACACCGTCCGGCCACAGCTACCGCATCGTCTATCACCCCGCAGTCACGCACGCCGTGCCGCTCCGCCTGTTACCTACAGTCGCCGCCTCCGCCCATGCCCGGCCTCCGCTTGTACCACGTCGCACCATACTGTTGTTGCTATCTCTGAAAACCAAAAAAAAAAAAAAAACAGAGGAAGAAGGAAAGAAAAAGAAGAAAGAGAGAGAAAATAAAAGAAGGAAGAAGAAAGAAGAGGAGGAAGAAGAAAGAGGGGCTGTACCGCGTCTTTGACAACTCTGCCTCCTCCACACGCTGAGCCGGATGCACTGTCGTCACCATCCTTGGCCGCAAAAGGTTTACCTCCATGATCATGCCCTCGCACCGAGGAGACGATAACCTGCCTCCGAGTCGCATCGCCTTCATTTTCGTGCCTCAATCGGCCTCGAGCCACCTTCGGACCTCGTGCAGTAGCCGTCGTCGATGTTTGTGCCATCTTCAAAGCCAGGGGAAGTCCGTAACCAGGGAGATGATCAAAACCCTAGCAAGGGTTTTCATCTCCAAACTGTCGAAAACCCTAGCTGCCAAAGCCCTTTGTCTCCCGCGTTAGCAACGATGAGGGAAAAGAAAAAAGGTGGGGTCCTTATAAAGACCCCAATCCCATGCAAAATACGCGATCAAGGCCAAGTGCTACGTGTTTTCCGCGGGCGCACTCGACCTTGAGGGGGCATTTGTAGGCATCAAAATTAGTCCACAGGTCGGACCTGAACTGCATGCGAACTTGGCCCACACACAACGACCCGTATGCGGAACTTGGCCCCCACACAATGGCCTGTATACAAAACGGACCCAACTCGATGCAAAACGGGCCCCATTGAACCCGCAACTCGAGACAAAAAGAGGGCCCACCAGCCCCTTTCTTAAAAAAAAACGTGCCCCTCCCTATAGGGAGGTATGACCGGCCAACAAGAGGGGCTTAATGGGGCCCACCGGCCCCCTCTCTTGAAAACCGTGCCCCCTCCCTATGGGGAGGTATGGCCGGCCATAGGAGGGAAAGAAAAAAAAAAAGAAAAGAAAAAAAAGAAAAGAAAGAATCATAACCGCCTTGACGCGGGGGGAGGTGGCGTGGACGTCTACATAACCATAGATCTGTGATGATCCCTCAATCCGATGGACAAGATGACGTTGTGTCGTCATGCAATCGGGAAGGTGCAAAGATGACAACTTATCTTCAAAGATCAAGTCATAATAAGCCCATAACCATCTCCACAAAATAGGGAAAGGGATCAAATTTGTTTTCCCCGAAAAAGGAAACAATATTTTGATGGTTATGGTGGGAGATATGGGATTGTTTCAAAAAATCACAGCCATATCTCTCCCAACCCCCCCTTGCCTATAAATAGAAGGGGTGAGGGAAGACATCAAAGGTCGAAAGCTGAAGACAAGAAGGCTCTGCAAAAAGGGGGCTCCAATGCTTGAAGACCGAAGGCTTCGCAACGAGAAGGCGCATCCCCAACAAAGCAGAGTTGCCCATTGAAGTCCTCATCAAAGCGAAGGCCTTGCACTCGAAGATCAAACCTTCGACTCCTCGCACGAAAAAGAAAGCTTGGAGAAGTAGGCCCGGAGTCATCATCACCCCGATGTCTCCAACGATCTTCATCAACTCTGAAGAAGCCAAAAGCAAAGGCTGGAGGAGAAGATCAAAGCCGACAACACTCTGTTGTCTTCAACAAAGGCATCGACTCCTCGTACGAACAAGAAAGCTTGGAGAAGAAGGTCCGAAGCCGATGCTACCCCGCCGTCTTCATCAATAAAAGCCGATGCTACAACCGTCATACGGAGATCGGTGCTACCCCCACCATCTTCGTCAACAAAAGCTGACTCTATAACTCTCGCACGAAGATCGATGCTACCCCAGCCTCTTCATCAACAAAAGCCGATGCTACAATTGTCGTACGGAGATCGGTGTTATCCTCGCCGTCTTCATCAATAAAAACCGATGCTACAGCCGTTGCACGGAGATTGGTGCTACCCCCGCCATCTTCATCAACAAAAACCGATGCTACAATTGTCACACGAAGATTGGTGCTATCCCCACCGTCTTCATTAACAAAAGCCGACGCTACAACCATTGCACGGAGATCGGTGCTACCCTTACCATCTTCATCAATAAATGTCGACGCTACAATCGTCGCACGAAGATTGGTGCTACCCCCACTATCTTCATCGATAGAAGCCGACGTTACAACCGTCACACGGAGATCGGTTCGGTGCTACACCCACCTTCTTCAAAAGAAGCCATCGACTCCAAACACGCCAAAGAAGCCCGTAGAAGAAGAGAAGTAAAGCCAACGCCATAAGCGTCGTACGGAAGATCGGTGCTACACCCGTCGTCTTCAAAAAAAGCCTTCGACTCAGATCACGCCAAAGAAGCCCAGAAAAGAAGAAAAGCTAAAATCGACGCCATAATCGTTGTTGCTGAAATCCATCCCAAGAAGCCGGAAGAATAAAAAAGCCGTGGAAACGTAGCCGGTGCCGTTCGAGAAGAAGATCAAACCAACGCCAAAGCAAAAGCCAACGCAAGAAGCCGAAGCAAAAACATCGGTACAGCCCACGCCAAAGCAACGCACATGCCAAAGCCAAGCAACTACGACGATTAGGAGCAAAGCACCGCACTTTCTAGCCGATATGACGCGAAGTCTGGAAGAACGAAAGCATCGCAGGTCTCTACCCGTCTACATTCAAGCGCAAGCGCCAAAGCAAAGCAAAAGCCAGAGCCACGCCAATGCAGAGCCAATGCCGAAAACCAAAGCCAAAGCCGACGCTAGAAGTACAATCGATGCCGCAAACCGACAATCAAGGACACCGAGTTCTAGCAAGAGCCGAGGGAGATACGAAGACCGAGGAGTGAAGCCAAAAACCCCCTGGCCGAGAAAGCACGAAGCACAGACGGGACAAAAACAACGATGAAGACTCCTTAGCCTCTCAAGAAACCCTCACCCTGTAAAGATCTTTGTCCTAGGCAACCCCTTCAGAGCTCTTGCACGAAGTAACATGGAGACGCGGATCAAAGGGACCCTCCAGTGGATCTCTCCCACAATTTTCTGATCAAATCTTTGCCGCACCCGGCTCACCACCCCCGAGTCCCGGCCTTGTAATCTTTGTGTGTTCGAAATAAAGACGACCTGAATCTTTTTTCTACGCATACAATCACATGGCTATGATTGTCACTGGCCAATTACTAGCCACTTTCATTAGTCTACGATCAGCACAAGTGATCGCAGTCGATCCAACAGATGCACTATTCGGACAACTCTAATTAGGGCTGGCAATTTGGACCCATTACAACCCGCCACAAAATTAGCGGGTTTGGTTTTGGGTTAAACGGGGTTCGGGCCGTAAACGGGTTAACACGACTAGCCCAATTGGTAATTTGGTCGGGTCCAAGTTTTTTTTGTCTCCAACCTGTTTGACCCGAGAAGACTCGTTTAAAATTCAACGGGTCGAGTTGGGTCCGGTCTACCTGCGACAATCTGATAACTGAGTAGCCGATGGATTTTGGCACTAATGGTCAACCTAGTCCAATTTAACGAACAATTGTGCAAGACTAAATCACAACTTGTAACGGCCTGAAGACTTTGGGTCATCCATGCATTGGTTTGCTTGTAAGTTATAATCGTTGGATCACCGAGGAACGACTGTGATTCAGTTCCCAGTAAATTAGAGAGATCATAAAATCCATTGCCACCCGATGTACTGGCCCCGGAAACTTTTGGTTTGAATCATTGGATCACCAAGGTACGACTGTGATTCAGTTCAAGTTGTATGTAAAAGATTTATATATAAAATATGATTCATTAATGATTGGTTAGGCCTAAACAGGTTAGTATGGGAAGTTAATATGTCTGAATGGGCCCCGTCGTGCAGCCAGAGGTAAACATGTGTAGAGGGTCTTCTCGGGTCTACCCATTTATAAATGAGTTGGGTACGAGTTTAGGGTCTAGACACAATTAGTTAAATGGGTCGTGTCTGGATCTAGGGGTTCTGAACCTGACTCGAAACTAGACACGACTCGAACACGACCCTTGCAACAACGAATCTGAGTGACTTGAAGAAACCCCTAATTAGTGGAGTGGAGCCCGTGCTTGAATAATATTATGATTCGGATTCAGGACCCCTGCAACCACGGATCGACATGAACATGCAATGGGCGGGATTCACACGTGCAAACAAGGCCACAAGGACCTTTCGGGCTTATTTGTATTTGGTCAACATGCTAACTAGTAAAGTAAATTTGGTAAAAGTTTTACTTCACTGCTGTTTGGATCCAAAAATTATAGTAAAGTAAACGGTATGGAATTTATTGTTAGAGAAAAAGTTTTAATCTGAAAACGCCAATTAAAAGTTTGGGCAAATTACAAAATCCTCCCTTTGAACTAAACACCTCATTTCATATTAGTATCTCAAATTTTTTTTTTGAACAAATTGATCCCTGAGCTATGCTCCGTCTGTATTTATCCGTCTTTGTCAATTTTTATTACTAAAATATTATTTTCTCAGTAAGCATAACTTAAATATTCTAAAACAATTTTGAGCCATTTTGCAAATTGATAAGGATAGGGCTAAAAAGTTGGAGGAGGGGGTTAAAAGCAGATGAAGCATTGTTCAGGGATCAATTTGTTCAAAAGAAAGTTGAGGGACTAATATGAAAAGCGATGTATAATTCAGGTTAGGTTTTATTAATTTCGATATAGTATTAGAAGGTTCCGTGGACCCATATGTTTCTTCACCCGCCATGAGAAAGAAAGAGAAAGTTCGCTCCACGGCAACGAGTCGAGGTGAGCATCTCTGTTCCCGCCATCAAATTCTAGAGAGAGAGAGAGAGAGAGAGAGAGGCGAGCATCCCCATCCGTAAATCCGTCTTCTTTTTAATGATTTTTCATGAACTGTTCCTTAATTTGTGCAAGAACTGTTCCTCGATCAATTAAAGAGACAGCCTCGATCTTTTTCAAGATTTTTAATTTTTTTTTTTTTTGACCTAGCTCTCATATGATTGAAATATGTGCTTCTTGATGCTTTCAACTTGTTTCCAACCAATCAATGGATGATCCACCGGAGTTTACCCCATCGGCCGAGCTGCTGCTTTGCAGGTTAAAATCCCCACCTGAACACCGCCCTGATTCGACCCCGTGATCTTCGAGAGAATCGAGGAGGAGCGATCCATCTTCAAGATCTCCGCAATGGCACCAAAGGTTGTTGTTTACTATAATCTTCCACCGTTCATCTTGATCTCCGGTTCTCTTTGTTATGATTTCAATGTTGGTTTTGTATCTTTACTTGGTCAGAAATCTTTCGCTTGGGATACCCGGAGCCCACGAGGAGGCGAGGATCAGGTGGATCTGTATGCTTCCAAGTTGGCCGATCATGTAAGAAACCCTCGCGTTTCTCTCTGTATTTCTATAGAAGCATGCTCTTCTGGCTCTGAAAGGTCACTTGCTCATTCTTGCAGGTCAGGAATTTGATAGAGCAATGTCTAAAGAGATATATGACTCGAGATAAGACGGCGGCGCATCTTGAAGAGCAAGAGAGAATACCCTCGTGGCTGACAATCGAGCGTATGTCCATAAAATCATTCTGGGGTACTTAGGTCATTCGTTCGCAATTCTCATATACTTGCCATTCATAAATTTCTCATAAAATTTTCACAACCTATTCATGATTTCTTAGAGACTTGCATCATTCCTTGGTAAATTTGATGCTAATTCAAGGTCCATGTAAGCTCATGGTTGGTGGGTTATGATGTGTTGCGAGCCGATCTTCATCAGCTTTAATGTATATTTTAGACATGTTACCTTTTCCAAGATTGCTTGCTTTCTACTATGACTTTTGGGGGGAGAGCAACCAGATTCAATGTCTAACTTAAAAGTTTGATTATGGTTACACACACACACACACACACACACACACAGAGTACGGTTAAATTGTTTGACGTCGAGCATGCTTATCTTGCCCGACAAAAAAATTTGAGGGACCTAAAGGTTTTATAATTTACTGATTTTTGGTGAGAATGATCATTATGCCATGGATAGGATCTCCACCAAAAACAGCAAATTACAAAATCTCTACGTCCCTCAAATATGCTATTCAATTTAACGGTTAAAATAGACGGCCGATAATGAAGAACACCTTTGAGGGACGTATAGATTTTGTAATTTGCTGATTTTTGGTGGAGGTCCTATCTATGGCATGAT
>OX393549.1:10943618-10956118 GCA_947650365.1 Chamaelirium japonicum | reverse complement strand
AAAATTTTATAAAATTATTTGTGTAGAATTGATTTAACTATTGTGTTGTCATTGACATCCCTCGTTTAGATGTTCACAATGGGCCAAGGGAGTTACTATCATCATTCTTTCAGGTGGTCACAGTGGGGCAAGGGAGCCACAATATAGTAGTAACACAATAGTGTACTAGTTAAAGAAGAAAAAATATAACTAAAATAAAGAAGATGAGAAAGGAGATGAAGGGAGAAAGGATTCTCAAAATTAGTGGTTCTTGTGGACACATCGATGACCTCTCTCATTTAGATGTCGACAAAAGTGGTCCCAACTAATGCGGTGCGATCTAAGACCAAAAACGCTTAGGCGTCCGCTCGGACTGCTTTTTAGAACAATGCATATGAGGTTTTGTTTTGTCCCATTTGTTAGGAACTAATATAAAACCACTAAAAAGAAAAGAATATGTTAGTCTTATGCATATACTAATACACATATCCTTTGTATACGTCTCTATTTAGGACACTATATTGGCCTATTGGCCCTAATGAGAAGCTATTCCTTCTCCCCCAAAACCCTTGCCTCCTTTCTCTCTCTCTCTCTCTCTCTCTCTCTCTTAGGGTTATTGTTGACATGGTATGAGAGCCAGGTTTGACGATCCCCTAGCAGTCCGTGCAGGCAAGCATCTATCTTCACCGCCTGTTAGGACCCTCTTATCACTTCTTGAGCCGCTTGTCGAAAGCCGATTGTGGCATTTGCCTCAGCCGGTCCTCTCTACTCGCTAGACTGCCTTCGATAAATTGTCGGTTTGGATGTCCTTGCCCTCTGCTCCGATCGTTGATCGAGCCCCTCCAGTCCCTGGGCTTTCAGCCGATCGACGACAAGCATACATGCTAGCAGCCGCCGTGTCATGCCCTCTGCTCTACTCTCTCTTCGATCTTTGATGATGTTGGACATAACCCAGATTGTGGTGAACCACCTTAAAATCCTGTGGTTCATCTGTGATTGCTTTCTCGTTATTTTTGTGAGATTTTTTTTTTTTCGTGTGCGGATCGATCTCAACTATCGTTTCCTTCCATAACAAGAGTACTCAATATCGATGAAGACATAAAAGAGAAGGACAATGCACTACTTCTTCTTGGATCACTACCCCAGAGTCTTACGAGCATCTGAAGATCACGATGCTTTACAGGAATGATTCCATCAAGTTAGAGGATATCATGGGAATGCTTCTCTCAAACGAGCTTCGGATGAGGGGGACAAGGGAGACAGTTGTTGACACCTAGGCCAAGGCTTTGGCAGTGCATGGGGAGGTGAAGAAGAAGCAAGGTTCTTGCTGGAAGCACGGTCGATCAGGGTACTATAAGTCAGAGTGCAAGTGGAAAGTTAGAGCAAAACCAGATTGCTCAAGGTCATCCAAAGGCGGAAAGGTGCCGAGGAAGATGGATCCATAGATTATATTGTGTCGAAGGGATTCAATGATGGAGAGTGCCTGATGGCTACCATTAATACTATATTAGGTCAGGACTGGATAATTGATAGTGGGGCCACACATTATATTTGTTCAGATAGGGCATGACACATCATATTTTTTTGCATAGGACATGGTTTGACATGTATGTGGAGTGCGATGGTGGCAGATTGACAGCTGACGACAGCTCCAAGGTGCCGATAAGGAGAGTCGGGGATATTCGATTTGAGATGTCTGAAGGGCGAGTACAGATACTCAATGATGTTTGTCATGTTTCGGGATGACGAGGAAATTTAATCTCTTTCTAGGTTAGATTCTCTCGGGTGCAAGTTCACCGGTGGAGTCAGAGTTGTGGAGGTCTGGGATATAGCATTCATGATCATGAAGGAGGCCTTGGGTGGAGGTCTATACAGAGTAGCTAGGAGAGCGGTGTCACATGCATGGTGTTGGGGAAGAACAAGGATGTTAGTGGAACACGCTTAGGGATAAGAGTGATAAGGAAGTGAGTTCTAGTGGCCAATTCTAATGACTTAGGCAATCACCAGGCTTCATGATTGGGCTTTTGGTGCGGGGGTAAAGGTGGCGACGATGATCAGGCAATGGATTCACTGTTTTAAATTGATGGAGTTCGTGTCCGAGGATTGCTCGTCTTGTTTAAAGCTAGCGTGCAAATTGTTGGAGATGTGGCTTAAACCAAGCTCACATGATGACTACGAGGCTCGTACACGAAGGAACATCATAAGACGGAGCAGAGAAAGTAGCTGAAGGCACGACCACAGTCTGTCGGGCTCCCTAGCGCCGGTACAGGGCGTGCCTGGGCAAACTTGCAAAGCCAGGAAGCCTTGGGCTCCCAATAATTTCACCTGGGCGCTCACAGATTTTGCCTGGGCACGCCGACGGATCTGAATCACGAGTCTGGCAGGTATTTGCATGGGACTCCTTGGCAAAGTTGGATTCGGACTTATGGGTTATAAAAGGAGGTTTTACCACGAACCTAGGTATGATTAAAGGCTTTTCTAGGGCAGTCGTCATCAAGGGAGAAGAAGGGGAACCAATTGGAGGTCCTTAGTGTTTCGGTGGGGTCTCTTCTTGTTCTTCAGGGTCGGTACGGGCTGTGTGATATCTTCTCCTTGTGTAATCTGTTTGAGGGTGGTGTGTGAGGGATTGGTAGAGGCTAGCAAACTTGTACTCTTGTTTTCCTATGGTTGCCTGAATCTTGTGTGTGATTGTTTTATTTTGCTTCGTTTTTTTTTCTTCTCTGTGATGATTGTCTACCGGTGGCCATTCTTTGCACCTCGAGTTCTTTCCACTGCGTGGGCCTTGTAACAGATATTCCCAACAAGACAAACATTCTTATCTCTTTGTACAATTCTAACGAGACAATCTCCTCTCATATAGTCATTAAGGTGGTTTTTAACGAAACTCAATTAAGGCAAATGAAAGAGCACATGAGAATGGTTGTCATATTTATGTGAAACTAGATCCACTTATACTAGCTTTGGTACCAAATGATGCAGGGTTAGATTGCTCAATATGGCATTGATACCAATTGATAAAGGGATGTAAATCCAATTAAAATTCATACATCAATGTAAAAACCATCCATAAAAGAGGAGAGATGGGAACGAGAGATACTTGCAGCATAAGGGTTGCATTTTGTCTGTTTAGTATTTTGCAGAATTCCAGTAAAGGAGGAATTGAACAAAACATTAGAAAAAAATCAACCCACTTGGGCTCTTTCATTTGGAAGAACCGTCTTTCCTCAATAAAAGAGAACTAACTCGCCACCCTTCTTCCATGTATTGGATCCTCAAAAGTCAAAACCATCCCAAAACTCAATCCTAATGGACTTGAGATTTCTTGAAATTAATGTGCTCTCAAACTAGGATTCCGTAAAATACTTCCCTACTAAACTTTGAAACCCACGTTAAAAAAATGAATAACAAAAGGTCATCAAATTACAAATAAATAAGAATTGAAATGACTCTTAAGACTTCTGCTAAGTTTAATGACTCGCGGTGGAAAGTCCTTAAATAAGTAGGGATCTGCTATCATATTATTCTGTATCCTTTGAATTTCCAATAACCAAATTCTTAGGTGAGAGCCGCAATTCCTAGTAGTTGTAATTTCATTGTTCTTTGACGCATGAGAATTTGTGTATATAATAAAAAATTCTCATTCTTCTAACTTAGAGAGGTGAACATATTATTTCAAATATCTACACTTAAACAAGTAAACATTATCCAAAATCCAAATCTTAATTAAAGAACTACGCGATACACTTAAGAAGTAAATATTGTCTCTTGAAAAATGACTTAAACAAGTCAACATCCAATTACATTTCACAATGAATACAAATTAAAATTACAAAATTAAAACAATTAATCCTTGTTGATGAGGTTTCAACCTCATGCGTAAATTCATAGGAGATGTCGTACTATTAGGTATAATCAAAACCTGCAATGGCAAATAAATAATGAGCTAATCAATTAGTTCGATGAGTTTAATTGAACTATATGAATAGTTATAAAATTCATTTTGTGGACTCATGAAGATCGCCCATCATTGATTTTTTGTCTTCAAATTTGTTATCAAACCGTCCACATCGAGGGTACGTATGATTTAGGGATCAGACTATTTCCACATTATTGCCTATAGTGGTAACATAAACATTACACAGTATTAATTAAAAACATAAATCACCATAACATTACATCTCCATAAAATTCGTATTAATTAAAAACATAAATCACCATAACATTACATCTCCATAAAATTCAATATATATTGTGACTACTAACATTTTGTCAAGTTACAGAAATAGAACAAGATAAAATGTACATGTCACAAAATGATGGTCAATTTACATAATCATTCCACATAAATGTTCCCATCTGGTTTCTTTTCCCCGTCCATGCTTTATTTTGCTCAATCTGCTAACTTCTTCCATAGAAGCATGATCAATTGGGTCTACATCTTTAGCATGTACATGAAGTTCATCTTCTCGTCGATCAATTGGGTTGACTTCCAATATGAAATTTTGCTATACACATCAAGCCAGTACAATCCTTACTTGTACTGACATAGCAAAAAATGGCTCTATTCTCAGTTTTGCTCAATATTTCTTTATAATACCAAACACATGCTCGATCATATTACACATCTATGAATGCCGATAATTAAATAACTTCTTCGTATTGATGGGATCTTGCCCACAATGGTCAATCCTGGTCATATCTAGGGTTGCAACTCGGGCGGGTTGGGTCAGGTGAAGGGTCAACCCAAACCCAACCCAAATACTAAAACCCCCAATCCTAACCCAACCCAACCTCCAACCCGAGATGCCCAGCCCAAGCCCAACCCAAGCAAAAATTTATATGCTCGGATTGGGCTCGGGTTAACCCAAGTTGGTAGGATGGGTCAGGTTCTGCAAGTTCGGGTATACTTATTGTTTAAAATTTTAACCTTAGAAGATTAAAATCTAAAAAAAAAATTATACTTGTTAACACTACCATTCAATTTTTTTTTTGCATTTATATCTATTCCATTTACTAGATCATTAGATATTGCCTTTATTTGATAAGCAAGAAGCAAATAAATAATATGGAACCGGGTGAAACGGATGACTGTGACTGCGACTTCTCAACATATGAGTACTCGGGATGGTTCTGATTGTTATCTATATATCACAGACTCGTAGATATATGAGTATTCGGGTTCGGGTTGGGTCTGGTTGCCCAACCCCTCAACCCGAGCCCGACCCAAATTCAACTCGGGTTGTAATTTTTCAACCCTAACCCATCCCAATCTTCAAATACATCAATCCAAACCCGTCCAAGATTCGGGTTGGGCTCAGGTTGGGTCGGGTCCAAACCGCCCAAGTTGCACCCCTAGTTATATCTCACACCACAAAATGAGGCCATTATTCCAATATAGTATTCATATCGTGCTTCTTCCAAATAAAATTTGCCTAGTTGGACTACTAATTTTGTTGGCATCTCCTTCATGTACAGATGATACCAAGAACTTAGCATTCCTCCTTGAGCCTTCCAACCAGCCAAGACATATAGATTTGATATCAAAGCCAACATTACCCATGACATTCTGTGCAATCCTTACCTTCTTGTCCCATTTATTGGTCAATCTCAAGTTTTACAAATGCGGGTATGAATGTGCCATTTACTGCTCAAACTGCATCATGTATCATTCTAATCATAATTCTCAGCATGTTAAGGAAGTGGTTCAATCATTCTAATCATAATTCTCAGCATGTTAAGGAAGTGGTTCAATCATTCTAATCATAATTCTCAGCATGTTAAGGAAGTGATCCAACTGTTGACACAGATCGGCTTAAAAGTTAATGCTACAACCAGAAGGCTAACATTATGACCGACTATGTGTAAGAAAACAGACACTTCTTCAACTTCGCATTTTGCGTACATCGTAGGCTTTTCTTCTTTAAAATCTGACCTAATTGCTTAAATGAAAACTGTTTCATGCGCAACTGACTATATGTGTTTTGACTTTTGAGTAGTAGCCACTGTAGAAATACTTGTCTCTTTCTCCATATATATTTTGACGAAGTCGTCTAGGTATATATATATCTACATAGTAGTAGTCTCTTTAATACAGCTTTCAGTGCAATTACAAGTCTAGCTGATACAACATAAATGGTCTTCTAAGCGCATCATCGATATCGACTCTCGTCATCAACTAGAAAAATAAAAAGGAACAACTTATAATTCCTTACAAAACTATAGACTTAGAGTTGTCCTATAGATTCCCATTATAAAATCTCCATATCAAGTGTTTTAATTAAAGATGGAGTTGAACCAGAACACTAACCTATTACGAAGTGCACACTTCTTCAACAAATTGAATTCTATAGTATCATCTTGTCCTCAACTATTTGTTGAGCTTAAGCATCTCAGGATACACAAATCCAAACCTAAAGTGCTCACAAGTTTATAAGCTTATATCAATGAACAAAACTACAAAGTTAGATAGCATCGATCAACAAATTTGATATTACTTGTGAAGATAATAGATAATGACTAGGTGTCAATTGACAAGAAAGTTTATACATGTGAAAAAATTTCATGATTGACAAGAAAGTTTATACATGTGAAAAAATTTCATGTTTCAAACGGGTTATATAATAGTAAATGGAGCCATGATTCACACAAGATTGCATCACATACCCAAATCGCAAAATCCCCATAAATTACAAAATCCCAAATCATGGTTCATCTTTCAATTTGGGTTTGTCCTTTTAGTTACCAAACCACAAGTTACCCAAAAAATAGCAAAATCCAAAAAAAAAAAAATTATCCAACCCCCAAATCACCCAGCTTGAGGAAGGGAGGGAAGGGGAGAGACATACCTGTCACAACTTGAGATCCTCGACGAAGGGTGAAGATGAAGGTCGACAGTTGTGGGAATGCATGGGGGCCATTAGCAGTAATCAAGTAAACTTGTGTGACCTTGGCAAAACCTCCAATGCAGAAGGGGATATGACTAATTTCAATTCAAACATCGAAACACAAATCTTGGTCTGATCCTAAAGTAAACATGGTGAAACCATAAAAGGACCGATGCATACAAGACTCTACCTTAAAGTAATATTTTAGGACACCAAGATTTTTTAAAGTTGAAACCCAGAAGCAAAAAAAAACACCCCACGCTACATCTGGACACACACAATCCACTATGAGTAAAAGGATCTAAATCAGAGGACATATATCTACCCTTGAAGTGTACGAAACTTCCACAACCCAACACGGGTTTGACAAAGTCATTCAACAACCATGACAATCTCCTCTTCTTATGCTTCTCCATGCTCGAGTCTGCGAATGTCTCCTTTGTGCAATTGATGCTTGTCGGATCGCTACAACGACTTCAAAAACTCAGCTCTTCGCAGGCAAACTTGACTAATACCTTGGATCCCTTCGAAAATGCTCTTCCCAAAAGATGAGAATAATGATACGGGATAGAAGAGAAAGGACTTCACGAAATCCAACACAAAACAAAGAGGCTCAATGCTTAAATGATGAGAACACCAAGACAAATAGATCATGCAATGGGTGTTCTCATCTATGAAGAAAAATAAAAGAAAGAGCCGCCGGAGAAAAGAAAGTAGAGGTTGTATGCTAGAGCCTTCAATGACGAATAAGAAAAGTTCGTAGATGTCCTGCATACCCCTTCTAGGTTATGATCACCTTATATAGTTTTCTAGCTTCAAAACCTTGTATAGGACTTGGGAGGTCAGATTCGGACAAACTCGGAATAAAATGAAGTCCCAAAAAGTGAACTTTCCGCAGAGACAACCGTTGTGCACAACAATTTGGGTTTGCACCAGCTAATTAAAAAATAATGCCACTAGGAGGTGCACACCTTGGTTAAAACATACTTTCATCTACTCCCGGATGTCCGAATAATTCCAAATAAAATATGACAAATCCCTGAAGGCTTCATGGATTTATAAAATGTGGATTTTGACAATAATATGATTTATATGTTTGATCATGTCGTAGCTTTGACAAATCCCTGAAGGCTGTTCGTACTGCCGTAGCTTTGATCATGCGTATCTTTTTGCATAGGATAGAGTAGATAGATTGCTATGTTTGAATAATAATTCATACGGATCTTATTGTATTTATCAATAGTTTTATTTGATTTTTCTTGGGGTTGTGAGGATAATGTTTTGTAGCCGGTGATTCAATTTATTGTCATGGGACGTATGAATGATAAATAAAAAACTATTCCAACTCTTATTTCTCTCTCTCTCTCTTTCTCTCTCTCTCTCTTAGCTTGTCTCTCTATATCTCCCATTAAGGTTCAGGATCTCACCATATTGGTTACAAACCTTACCCTCAAGATCTATTGCGTTCCAAATCTATGTGAAAAAGATGAAGATAATTAGGAAGAAAACACTAGCAAATTTCTTATTCGATAGGGATAAAGTTACAGCCATTCCACACCTCCATGAAACCAACTATTAGTTTGTAAAATTTCATGTCGACAATATCTTGCGTGTAGGGTCAAGATGTTACATAATGTTATCAGAGCTGGACCTCCTTGCTATGGAGGTAATGACCACACGTGGATGTGCGTCCTTTAAGGGCGGTGGATTGTGACGACCAACGGAGAAAGCCAAGATGGGAGGTGAGATGTCCAGTCAATGAATAAGTCCCACATTACATTGGGAGAAGGGCTATATATTTAACTTCTCGTCCCTAACACACAAAACGTGTTTTAAAAACTGTGAGCCTTCGAGCAAAGCGGACAATATCTTGAGTGTGGGTTCGGAATGTTACATACGAAAGACCAAACTTTGTGCCAATCATTTGGCAATATCTTTCTGATCGAAACCCTTCTCCCATTAGGAAACCATGGATGCTAAAATAAAGCCATCTATGCCACACCCAGCCACAATTGTGGAGAGGGCTACTACCTGCGGGGCTTTGCCCAAGTTGGTCCGATCATTCGTCGATATTGCACTCTCTTTTTTACTTCAAAATCAAATCAAAATCTGTTTGCATACTAAATGCATCTAATTACTTTAATAACTTTCTTCACGTGATTTTGGTTTATGTTAGAAATTGATACTTTGGCTCATAATTAGTGCTACAGAGATGAATGCAGTTCCCCATAACCATCCTTTTTAGTTCCCTCATATCAATTCTTTTCTCAATAGTGCTAACGGGAGTTGTTAGTGTCCGTGTTTTGTTTGTTGCGTAAATGGTTGGGTTTTGGACGGAGTAACAACAAAAGCTTTTCAGCTTTTACCTCATTTATAAATAAATATTTGAAAAGCTGAAGCCTTTATAGCCACTTGTCCCCCCCCCCCCCCCCCCCCCCACTCCCCAACTTTCTCTCGCTCTCAACTCAATGGGGAGCCGGATTCAATGTTGGATGTGCGACCAAACCGAGCGGCATCACAGCCGTTCGTGCATTGCATGGGATTAGTATTAGTTTTACACTTTTACTTAATCTAGTTGAAGTGCGCCACACACACACACACACACACACACACACCCCAAACACAAGTTTGATTTTGATGGTGCTCTTATGCTGAGGTTTTTATGACTTAGCAACAAGTATGCTCACTTTAACTAAGTTTTCAAAGATTTTTTCGGTTCTTTTTTTTTTTTTCGCAGCTTATCCCAATGGGTCAGCTTCTACCTCAGAAGCAGCTTATTCCAACGTGTCGGATAATCATTCTTTTGGGGCATATCCCAATCGGTCATCTTCTACCTCAGAAGAAGCTTATCCCAACGGGACACATATGGATCCCGTTGCAGCATATCCCAACGGGACACATACGCATATGGATCCTGTTGCAGCATATCCCAACGGGACGCATATGGATCCTGTTGCAGCATATCCCAAGGGGACGCATATGTATCCTGTTGCAGCATATCCCAATGGAAGTTTATCCCAAGAACGAGTCCATAGGTGAAGATCAAGAAGCGTGCAGGATTCCGGGTGAGGGCTCATGCAGTTAGCCCTTAGCATGAGCCATGGCTTCCAGGACCACACCGGGCTCCCTCGACTTGGCAACTAGATTGGTTTTTCTACTGATGAAACCTGAGATTCATACTTTGGAGTTTTTTTTGTTTTAGTTTTAACTAGTGCTGTTTTTGATGACAACCTGCAGAATAGAGTGACTAGAATTGGTTGAACTGTATGTCATTGAAAACACTTCAGTAATGCAATTTTAGACCATTTGTCCTAAAGTTGCACACCATTTATCGGATCTGTAATTACTGAGAAGTGCTATTCACCCAAAGCGTTTATCCCGAATGCTCAACCAGAATGATGTGGCATCCAATCACAGCGTTTCTTTGCCTGCTGATCATGGCTGAGTGTGGAGCTGCGTGCAACGGACGATTGTGATCGGTATACATCAGTCTGGTTGACCATTTGGACTAAACGTAATGTTTCGGGCTAAATTTCCATAAATCTATACTAATCTCATAAAGCTGAGTCTTTTGGTTTTGATTATGCACTTTGTTTGATTATGATCTATGCACTTTGTTTGATTATTTTTTAATAAAAAAACCTCTCATTTTGTTCAAACCCATGTAAATATGGTGCGATAACCTGCCTAGGGATAGGAGAGTTGGCAAAGCAGCCGATGCTTTGATGAGGAGGTTGTGGGTTCCACTCAGGGACGGAACTATGTATAGACCAAGGGGGGCCATGGTCCCCCCTCAGTTATTTTTTTTTTTAATTTCATATAGTAAATGTCATGAATATTACCATACAAAAAAAATTTGATTCATGCTTTGGTCCCCCCATATGAAATTATTATGGTTTGGCCCCTCCCAATATAAAATCCTGGTTCCGTCCCTGACTTCCACTCCTCTCCTTGATTTACTATGGGAATTGTCGAGTGGGTCGGGCTTTACTCTCAGAGGGATTAGTCCGATCTTAAAGTGGGTCATTGCCCGAAAGGTTTTGGGACACCCGCCATCTAAAAAAATAAAAAACCTGCTGCAATGAATACATTAAGATATAAATTAAAAAAGAAATTAGATTTATTCTATTTTAAGAGCCTAGTCAGGCTGTGAAGCCGATTAATTCCGAGTGAGCCTTCCTCCCGGAAAGCGCTTCGGGAGTCCTCTCTCTTGGTGTGCCACTCCCGCTTAGAGCGGGCAAACGGGTTAGGGTTGACGGGTTGGAATAACTGAACCCTAACCCTAATCCTAACCCATTTAATAAACAGGTTAATCTTTCTAATCCTAACCCTAAGTGGGTCAATCCTGATCCTAACCCATCTAACCCTGTTAATCTAAACTCACATTACCTAAAATATTTTAATATTATATGTACAATTACTTATCAACAACACCAATATCTAATTAACTAATCAAATATGAGAAACAAGGCATAAGTTGATTCAATACTTGTTAGGATTTTTTGGATTTCTGATTGATGGGGCTGTAGCCACTGTATTAGGAATTTTTTATTTCAAAAGTTGTGTAGTAGTTGGGACTTTGGACTATCAAGCGCATCGAACGGTTACGAGGGTCGCATACTCACATTAGCAATTGCACCGTAGCAGGAGACTCTGTGTGAGCCTCGTGTCTCATATTTCAGATTTCCCATATCATTTTTAGTTTTTTTAATCTTCAAAATCTTGCTGGTTAAAAAAAAAAAATATTCGAAATCTTTATTTTTAGGGGTTTTTAAAAAATATTATTAAAAAAATAAATATTTAACTAAATAGCGGTTGGCCAAAACTATTTACCAACCTAGCGCTCTGACAGCCATGTGGCATGTTAGCGTTGTAAAGCGAACACGAGATTTTTTTTTTCTGTCTCAAGTAGAATACTGCATTTGGATTACCAGGTTTAAACCCTATATTTTGGATACCGGTTTTATCCGAAATCCAACGAGAAAACGGCTAAGTATGGAAATATTATACAAGAGGCTTTGGTTAAACTCGGTATCCAGAATATCGGATTTAAATCAGGTAATCCAAATACCGAGTTCTACTTGAGACAAAGAAAAAAAAAATCTCATGCTCGTTTACGGCGCTGACATGCCACGTGGCTATCAGAGCGCTAGGTTGATAAATAGTTTTGGTCAGCCGTTATTTAGTTAAATATTTATTTTTTTAATAATATTTTGAAAAAAAACCCTTATTTTTATGTCTGGATATTTTTAAAAAAGAGAATTTATGACAGATTCTTCACCTTTAGAGAATCAGCATGCATGGATTGCTTCATTTGGTGGCCCGATGGTCAAACTTCTCTCTTTTAACCAATTACAATTGTCCATATACCTATCAAACTATCAAAGAGACCAATCAAACTTGCCTCTTTTATCCAACTACCACACATGTTTGGATGGCTAGCTCCCTTGTTTTCCATCTGAGGTGATGTGCCAAGGTGATCAAACTGAAGTGTACATAATTATATTTAGCGAGTCAGGCGAGCCAGATCGGGCCAACCCGTTTATGAATGGGTCAATAAACGGTGAACCCTAACCCGGCCTATTTAAGAAATGAGCCGAGTTAGAACCAGGTTAGGCGGGTCGGGTTGGCGGGCCG